>CASHTH010003755.1:0-49286 GCA_030341885.1 Geodia barretti
TATGGAGGGAAATCGTTATTACTGAGGTTATGATGTAGGCACTATCTCTAAGCCATGAGGACACCTCTCTAATAAGGACACCTGCAGCTTACTTGAGGTTGACTGTCATGGCAAGGACTTTAGCGAAGGTCTGCTTGGCGAGATAGGCCAGAGCCACGCTGTCGCTGCTCCCTGACAACCCCACAACTTAGGGGAGAGAGGGTGGGGTGGGTGGGCACTAAATAGAAAGTAAGTTCAGAACCGTGCTGGCAGGCACTCACCGACTGTGGAGCTCTTGAGCAGCCGCATCATCATGACGGCCTTGCGGAAGGCCTCCGTCGTCTGCGCGCTCATTTTTTCGGCTGCAAAAGGAGACGGAATACGGCCCACTTTCTTCGCTTCACTCACTCCCCGCGCGCCGCCCGCGAGAGTCGTCCACGTGTTGAACTTTAGACCCTGAAAAGCCAATGGTAAGTTGTTCGTCGTCGTCGTGGCTGGCTCGATTCTTGTCTCACACGCAGGCCGGAGCCCCCGTGAAGGACGTGACGTTCCCTGACAACCCCGCCACCAAGACCCTACTGCTGGAGAAACATGCAGACTACATCGTGGCCTTCGAGAAAGACAAAGATGACTTGGTTTGTGTCGTGGGCACTAGCCCCCCTCTCTCTTCCTTTAGCTATGATACTTTGTTGTATGAGATAGTAACTTCATGTATACAATTACAATATTATATGATACCCATTGCATTTCATGTTGGATGATGTGTTGTGTTACCATGGTCTTTTCAGGAGTACTGCATTACGGAGTTCTTGAGGGTGAGTGGAGTGTACTGGGGACTAACAGCCATGGATCTGATGGGGCAGCTGCATCGAATGAACAAGGCTGAGGTGGTGGAGTTTGTCAAGTCTTGTCAGGACCCCTCGGGGGGTTTCGCCCCCACGGAACACCATGACCCCCACCTTCTCTACACCCTCAGTGCAGTACAGGTGGGGGCAGAGGAGGGGCCCGGAGTTACACTGACACCTCCTATTTCTGTCTCTGCCTCTAATGTTCCCCACACCTCATGCAGCAAAACTTTGCCTCCACACACGCACACACGTGCCTACTCTTTCTCTCTGTAGGTACTGGTTTTGTATGATTGTGTGGAAGTTGTGGATGTCGAGGCAGTGGTGACGTTTGTGAAGGGACTACAGCAACCTGACGGATCTTTCATTGGAGACAAATGGGGTGGGTCTCCCCCTCTCTCTCCGCCTCACTCCTTCCTCTCTCTCTCTTCCTCTCTCACCCACACACCCACCGTCTTGCTGCTCAACTGCAGGTGAAGTGGACACCCGTTTCTCCTTCTGTTCGCTGGCCTGCCTAGCACTACTGGTGAGGAGGAGGAGTGAAGAAAACCAGTTAAACCAGTTAATCAACGTAGCTGTGAGAACGAATATACATGTGTAGGACAAAGGACTTCAGGGCACAAACTTTCATACCTAAGGACTTCGGCTATTGTCTTTTTCTCCAACCCCCAAATCAGCAAAAACAGAGGGAAGGTTGCCTTGTGACCTCGCTGTGTCTGTGTGTTGCAGGGAAGGCTGGAGGAGGTGGATGTCGAGAAGGCAGTACAGTTTGTGTTGAAGTGTATGAACTTTGACGGAGGGTTTGGGCGTGTTCCTGGCTCTGAGTCACATGCAGGACAGGTATGATACAGTGGGTAACCCCTGGTAATCCAGGACAGGTATAATACAGTGGGTAACCCCTGGTAATCAGGGCACTTGTGGTGTGGAGTAAAGTGTCCTTATTAGAGAGGTGTCCTTGTTTCTGGAACTGTTCTCGGGGAGAGAAAGGTGTCCTTATTAGAGCGTTGTCTTTGTTTAAAGGGTGCAAGAACTGTTCTTGGTAGAGAAGTGTCCTCATTTCAGGGGTGTCCTTAGAGGGGGTTCCACTGTTTCCTTTCCTCATTCTGCATGCAGGTGTACTGTTGTGTGGGTGCTCTAGCTATTGCAGGCCAGCTGTACCACGTGGACGCTGACCGACTGGGCTGGTGGCTCTGTGAAAGACAACTGCCTTCCGGCGGCCTCAACGGTGGGTGTGGTTGTGTTGGTTGCCTGGAGACCTCTGTATGCACTCCTTCTTCTGTCTCTCTCTCCCCTCTCACGCCTGTTTCATATGTTTTCTATGAGGCACATAGGTGCAGTTTCTTATCTCTGCTTGCCATAAAACTATTTCCTGCCCAGCATGAGACTCTTCCCCCACTGACTCTGTGTGTGTGTGCGTGTGTGCGTGTGTTCCTCTCCTAAGGTCGACCGGAGAAACTGCCAGATGTGTGCTACTCATGGTGGGTGCTGGCCTCTCTAGCCATGCTCAACAGACTCCACTGGATCAACAAGGTCTCCACTAAAAATATCACCATAAATAACCTGAAATAAACATAAAAATTTTGGGGTGTTTCAAAAATTTATGTCTTCACTGCATATGAGTCAATTTGTTGTTGTGTGTCATGTGTGTGTTAGGGTAATCTATCTTTTGACAGGCGAAACTGACAGAGTTCATTCTGGCCAGCCAGGACGATGAAACTGGTGGTTTTGCTGACAGACCAGGAGACTGGGTAAGTCTCCACCTCCTCACCCTTCTTTCTCTATAATACCCTTCTGCCAGCTCAGGTGGACCCTTTCCACACCCTCTTTGGTCTGGCCGGACTCTCGCTGCTAGGCAACAAACAGCTCAAACCAGTCAATCCAGTTTTATGCATGCCTCAGGAGACAATCGATCGTCTAGGACTCAATCTCACCCTTTTATCATGACGTATATCATTTCCAATTTCGTATTCAAAATTTTTTTTTATCAACATAACATCAGTGAGTTCTGGTTTTCCTAACTCTAGCTTTGCCTCTGCCAGTAGTCCATCCTCCAGTCTTCTTGCTGGAAAACTTCCCCATCCCCACCTTCCCTAGTCCTCTCCCTCTCCGCACACCCTCCCTACCTCCCTGTTGAGACCCTCTCCACTTCACGTTCCCTCCTCTCCCTCTCCTCACACCCTCCCCACCTCCCCCAGCTCCCTGCTGAGACCCTCTCCACTTCACCTTCCCTCCTCTCCCTCTCCTCACACCCTCCCCACCTCCCCCAGCTCCCTGCTGAGACCCTCTCCACTTCATCTTCCCTCTGATCTCAACTCGTGATCTCTTGGCCGGTGTTCCACCTGCACCCCTCCCCCTCCTCTTGCGAGTCCCACCCCCAGCTGGAACCAGCATGTCTGATGTAGAGAGGGATCACATGACCCAATGTGACAGTCACATGACCACCTCACCTGGGTCTGGCTCCTCCCCCACCTCTTGTCTGAACCACTCCCTATCGTCCTCTTCCTCACTACCACCTTCATAATCATAAACCACAAATATAATGTTGGCATTCCAAGTATGTTATACTGACTTTCATCTTCCTGTTTCTTGCCCTTCAGGCCTTCCAAACACCGTTGCCTGCAGGAAATGAGGATCTCAGGCTGTATAATAATGTCCACGCATTGCCATGTGTGGTAATAATGTAACTTGAATGTCTATAGTTTATGGTCACATTTTAACCCAATTGTGTAAGTGACTAAAGGCTTTCGTACTTTTGTGAAAATGTCAGACCAACAAACCATCCGGAATACCTCGACTATAGCTAGAAAATGTAGTGTAAATGGCAGTTAGAGTAACAGTAAGACGTAGGTTATAGCCAGGCGTGGTGGTCTAACTTATGGAGTTCCGTCTCTCTCTTCTTTCTGGTCACGTTCTCCTCCTGCTGTCTCCTGCGCTGTGACCTCAGCTTCTCCCTGTCCTCGACTCTTCTTCTCACGTCACGAGCCTCTCGTTTCGTCTTCTGAACTGCCAGAGAAAGGAGGAGGAGGAAGACGCAATGAGAGAGAGGGACACGGTCAAAACTACCGTGACTTACTAAACTCATGGTGTAGCACCTCTCCTTTGCACATACCAGCTTCAACTTTCACCAGTTGTAGTGTTAGCCTCGGCCCCAGCTATTGTATACATTACATGGCAGTAGAGAGCAACATCGTCAAACTTAGTAGAGAGCTTCAACAATACATCAAACTAAACGTAAACCCATTGTAAGTTACGAGACTGTTTGTCTGCACAACGGAACTCCATAACAAGAAACAACTGCACTCAAGAACCTCTTCCAAACTCTAAGACTTGTCAGCTGTCCCCTTACGTGGTTCCACTGCACACAAACACCGGTGACGACACAGAGACTCCCTCACCTCAATCAGTCGCACCGAGCTCTGAGTGGATTTGAGATTCCCTCTCCCGCGGAGATTCTGAGGCAGGGTCACTTCCTGTCCCGCCACCTCCTCCCCCTCGCTCTCCGACACGTTACCCCTGGTGGGCGGGGCCTCGAGGGACAGGATGTGATGTCATAGGAACTGACTCACCCCAACATGTACTCGCTGATGTCCTGGTATCGACTGAGGTTTGGGACGGAAGCTTTTCCGAGTCTCTTTACAGCGCGACTGATCCCTCGCGCCACCGCCCGGATACTGCTGCTCAACACGACCGACCAATCAAATCACAGGTAGAGGTCACATGACTAATTCACTCACTAGTGCCGTAACTCAATCATCTTGTCGTCGGTGTTGTAGTTGAAGAGAACACAGCGATTTATGTTTGCCAACTTCACCTTTACATCATGAAATTTGCAAAATTCGAGACACGAAATTTAACCAACTACGTTTTCCCTTATGTCCCTACTTCCTCGAAAATGCTTTTAAAAAATGCGCTCCATTTAAAAAAAACTGTTATGAGTAAGGTAAATTGGTAAAATGCCATTACTTACAGTTTGAACATTGAGGGAAGGGAGCATGCTCTGTAGCATGGCGGCCATCAGTTTTGACGACTTGTCCTCTGACGAGAAATTGTTGAGAATTAGCTGCACAGGAGTGACACACAACTGTTTAGTGTCGCCACCTTATTACGGGACTTACGAGAGGGGCAGTCATATACTGAGTGAGAGAAGTCGCTGTCTTTCTGACGCTAGAGATGACGTCTCGAGTCAAACTGAACTGCAGAAAGTCAAGGCAGACATACACGATGTGGCTAAGTTGGCCAGCGACTGAGTCTCATGCAACTTAAATGTATGGGTATATCCCTATCATAGCCCCATACATCTATGATGCTAGGTACCATGCCCATCCCTATATACTAAGTACTGCGGTAGTTAGTGATATGATGGTTCCATGCGAAATGTTTAGTAGTGTGTGTTAGCTCAAGACTTTCAAAAGTTGTGTCATGTACTTAAACTTTAACCACTCCCTCACTCTCTTCTCTACATCCTCCTCTTTCTCTTCCCCGCTCACTCACCCCAGTGATGTGAAAGGTGACGGTGGGCCCGCGGGGCAGCCGGCAGATTCTGAGATTGACGTGGGTCTGGGACCGAGACAGAATGAGGAAATGGGACACTCCGAGAGGGCCGGCCACATTCACGAAATCCATCAGCACATTCCTCTGTCTCACCTAGCAACACAACATTCTAATTCAGACCCTTAGCTATGCCGTAATCATAATTTCAGACAACAAACTTTTCTAACTGAGCTTATGTAGTAGCTACAGTAGTGGTCTTGGAAGCAATGCTAATGATGTGCGAAGATCCCAATGCACATTTTAGCCAACAATTGGTGGATTGTGAACCCCGACCTTTAGTTTGGAGGCGGTGTGTGGCTCCATGACCCTCCTCAGATCACGAACCAATTGGCCCAGGGTTCGCCCTACTCTTCCTCTCTCCATAACAAAGGTGTTGGGAGTAGGCTTCTCCTCTTGCCCCTCCTGGACCACGTGACTCCGCTTCTTGGTCTGTGTACGTACATGTACGATGGAGAGAGAGGTGAGAAGGCACCACGTGGGTTGGGCATCAATTAGAAATTCCCGCTACTTTGTGAATTTCTTTACTTGTGACGCGATTTCAAAAACTCCTCGTTTGCTAGACTACTAATTCACTCACTCTTCTGGTTCGCCCCATTCTTTGACTGGCTGCTTGGACAGAGACTCAGAGAGCTCCTTCCTTAGCTTGTGGGATGGGACGTCACGCCCACTAATTTTCAATCAAGCGTGAAAATGAATCTTCGCTTCCGCGTGCTGCTTCCGGAAAAGCGACGTCGACCAATCAAATCTCCCCACGATCAGAGCGCCGTCCAATCAGCGACGGCCACAAAACGGGAGTGGGCGGAGTGTGGCGCCGATTCCGACCAATCAGATCTCTCCACGGATAGCATCTCGCGCGCTATAAGAACACTGCATGCTGCGCCAAGCTGCATCAATAATCCTCGAGAAGAAGGCGGATATTTCTACGGAGGAGCGAAGGAGAAGAAACTATGAGAAGAATTCTAGCTCTGGCGTGTTTGCTGGCCTCGCTGATAGCGCAGGTCCCAGCCGGCGTGGAGGACAAGGAAGACGTTGGGACGGTCATTGGGATCGACTTGGGCACGACCTACTCATGGTATGCAAACTGCTTTTACTCTTTATATTTGGTACACGAACTGCTTTCAAGTATAAGTGAGTGTCTGTCTGGAGTTTATTTACATTTTCGCTCATCCTCCTCCTCTCCCAACTGCTATCTACAGTGTTGGAGTGTACAAGAATGGTCGTGTGGATATCATCGCTAACGACCAGGGGAACCGCATCACCCCCTCCTACGTCGCCTTCACTCCCGACGGAGAGAGACTCATCGGGGACGCGGCCAAGAACCAGCTCACCTTGAACCCCGAAAACACTGTATTCGACGCCAAGCGGCTCATTGGACGAACTTGGAACGACCCAATGGTCCAGAAGGACATGAAGCTCTGGCCGTTCACCATCAAGAAGAAGAACAACAAGCCACACGTCCAGGTCAACGTGAAGGGAGAGGATAAGCTCTTTGCCCCAGAGGAAATCTCTGCCATGGTCCTGATAAAAATGAAGGTATGTTTAACATTCATTTATTTCGGAACGTTTTCACTCTTATTGTTCTCTCCACTTGATGTCAGGAAACTGCCGAGGCGTACCTCGGTCATGAGGTCACCCACGCCGTGGTAACAGTCCCCGCCTACTTCAACGACGCCCAGCGACAGGCCACCAAAGATGCTGGGACCATCGCCGGACTCAACGTCATGAGGATCATCAACGAACCGTGAGTTATCTCGCTCCCCTCACCTCTATCTCGCTACCTTCCTCTCTATCTCACTTTCCTCATCCATCTACTCCTTTACCATTCCCTATCTCGCTGCCTACCCCTCCCCTGCCTACCTACCTCCACTTATCTCACCACTTCTTTCTTTTCTCCCCTGGGTGTGTAGGACGGCAGCAGCTATTGCGTACGGACTCGACAAGAAGGAGGGAGAGAAAAACATTATGGTCTTCGATCTCGGTGGAGGAACATTTGACGTGTCTCTCCTCACTATCGACAATGGAGTCTTTGAAGTCGTGGCAACTAATGGAGACACTCATCTTGGTACGTGCTCACCAACCGTTCCTCTCACATTTATAAGCATCTTGGACTTAAAAAGTGTAGGTGGTTAAATCTTGTGAACCGAAGTGAACCCAGGCATTTTAAGACTCAATGAAACTTGGTACGGCTATAGTGAAAATTTGATTTGAAGGTCCCCCTGCAGTTTATAGTAGCAGTTTCGATATCGTTTCATGTACTGCTCGCTCAAATCCACAACAGGCGGTGAGGACTTTGACCAGAGAGTGATGGAGCACTTCATCAAGCTGTACAAGAAGAAGACGGGGAAGGACATCCGTGGAGACAACCGAGCCGTCCAGAAGCTGCGACGAGAGGTGGAGAAGGCCAAGCGAGCTCTCAGCTCCCAGCACCAGACTAGGATCGAGATAGAGTCATTCTACGACGGGGAAGACTTCTCAGAGACTCTGACCAGGGCCAGATTCGAGGAACTGAACATGGTGCGTTGCAGGGTTTGACATTAAAAACTTAATACTAGTTAATATCAACCATGTTCTAGGTATTTCTATATTATAGTAGGTGCTTAACTTCAAGGGTGTTTAGTTCTATTCTGAAGATGTTTCAGCTCTCTCTCCCTCTTCTGTTTAATCTTGCAGGACCTGTTCCGCTCGACAATGAAACCGGTTCAACAGGTTATGGAGGACGCCGACCTAAAGTACAGCGAGATTGACGAGATTGTTCTGGTGGGCGGGTCCACTCGAATCCCAAAGGTCCAGCAGCTGGTGAAAGACCAGTTCAACGGGAAGGAGCCGAGTCGAGGGATCAACCCTGACGAGGCCGTGGCTTACGGAGCGGCCGTGCAGGCAGGGATTCTGAGCGGGGAGGAAGAGACGATGGGACTTCTTCTGCTCGATGTTAACCCTCTCACCCTCGGCATCGAGACAGTGGGCGGAGTCATGACCAAGTTGATCCCGCGAAACACAGTCATCCCGACAAAGAAGGCCCAGATTTTCTCCACTGCCGCAGACAACCAGCCAACAGTGACGATACAGGTGTACGAGGGAGAGAGACCGATGACAAAGGACAACCACCTCCTCGGGAAATTCGACCTCCAGGGGATTCCACCTGCACCCCGTGGAATACCCCAGATCGAGGTCACGTTCCAGATTGACGAGAACGGGATCCTTACCGTGATGGCAGAGGACAAGGGTAGCGGGAATCAGAACTCCATCACAATCACCAACGACCAGAACCGACTCACGCCCGAGGACATCGACCGCATGATCAACGACGCGGAGAGGTTCGCAGAGGAAGACAAGATGGTTCGGGAGAGAGTGGATGCCAAGAACGAACTGGAGAGCTATACTTACTCTCTCAAGACCCAAGTCAACGATGAGGAGAAACTGGGCAGCAAGCTCTCGGAGGAAGAGAAGCAGAGCATATTGACGGTAGTGGATGAAGCCATTGAATGGTTGGACTCTAACCCTGAGGCCGAGACGGAAGAGTACCAAGCAAAGAAGAAGGAGGTGGAGGATGTGGCAGGTCCCATCATCAGCAGATTGTACCAGCAGGCAGGCGGAGCCCCGCCCCCTCCCGAGGGTGGGGAAGAGTACGATAAAGACGAACTGTAGGTCACTATAGCAATTATCATAGGGTGTAACTTATCAGTCATGATACGCGCGTGATGTCTTCACCAGTTCTTTGTTTGTGTATACTTTTATGCCGCTCTCTTCCTCCCTCATGATCCGAAGTTCTTACACTTCCGAAGTTACGCATGCGCAGAAGGTGCGCATTACACCACCTTCCTTTGCAAGCGACGTACGCACGCATGCGCGATTATATAAAGGTGCAGCTTGTCGAGCTCTCTTCTTGCACCAGACAAACCCGTCAGCAATAAAGGAGATGGCTGAAGGCGAGTGGGGAGAAGTTACGTTCAAGAAGAGGCCCATGAGAGCTGCCGAGGCTAAGTCCCAAAAGGTATGCACTGTGAGAGGATCGATTTCCAATTAGAGCCCCCCTGCTGATGCAATTCGCAGGCTCTCAACCAAGCCCAGAGAAAAGGCCAGGGGATCGAGACGTCCAAGAAATGTAATGTGAACTCTTCGACGGGGAAACTGTGTGTTTGAAATGTATGTGTAAATGTCCAGTTACTGCGGCCACTAACAAGCAGCATTCAGCGGCAAAAGACACTGCCAAGCTGGACAGGGAGACAGAACAGCTTCGCCGTAAGTCACCCAACCTCCCAAATGCCCTCTTTATTACTCTTCTCCCTCCAGACGACACCGTTACCCTCAGTTTATCACGAGCTCTCCAGCAGGCCAGGGTCGCCAAGACCTGGTCTCAGAAAGATCTGGCCACTGTGAGCTCTCTGCCTTACCCTCCCTTCCTCCTTTCTCTTTCTATTTCTCCCTCCCTTCCTCTTCTCTCTTTCTATTTCTCCCTCCCTTCCTCTTCCACTATTGCTATACAATATCTCAAACCCTCCTCCCCTGTCCTGTGTGTGCATAATGTGCACTCTCTTTGTTTTGAGTCCACACCTTCCCTCCCCTCCTTCCTCCCTGGCGGCACCAGAGGATCAATGAGAAACCGCAGGTGGTTAATGAGTACGAGTCAGGGAAGGCGATTCCCAACCAGCAAATCATTGTTAAACTGGAGAGGGCATTGGGGGTGAAGTTGAGGGGTAAGGATATCGGGATGCCCCTTGGACCAAAGAAGAAGTGATTCAAGGGGCAGAACACTGCTTTCTTCCCAAATCATCATTATTGTGTGTGTGTGATGCTGATGTGATGTAACCGTCCGCAATGAATGATTTTCACTGCCAAAGTAGATGACATAGCGCTAGTATAATTGAGTACACACTCGGAAGGACAGGGTAATAACCTAAGTACGAACAATTTAGCCCACCTTATGCATACAAAATCTTTGTCATCCCATATTTAACAGTAACTATTGAAGGTGGCTTGCACTGCACTCTCCAGCTATAGTCAATGTATTCAGGATGGTTTGTTAGCCTGTCCTTCCGTTCGTGTACTCACTAAAAGTACGAACAATTTAGCCCACCTTATGCATACAAAATCTTTGTCATCCCATATTTAACAGTAACTATTGAAGGTGGCTTGCACTGCACTCTCCAGCTATAGTCAATGTATTCAGGATGGTTTGTTAGCCTGTCCTTCCGTTCGTGTACTCACTAAAAGTACGAACAATTTAGGCCACCTTATGCATACAAAATCTAGGTCATCCCATATTTAACAGTAACTATTGAAGGTGGCTTGCACTGCACTCTCCAGCTATAGTCAATGTATTCAGGATGGTTTGTTAGCCTGTCCTTCCGTTCGTGTACTCACTAAAAGTACAAACAATTTAGGCCACCTTACCAGCATGTGTCCAAAATCTAGGTCATCCCATTTTTAGCAGTAACTAGTGAGGGTGGCTTACACTGCACTCTTCAGCTATAGTCAATGTATTCAGGATGGTTTGTTAGCCTGTCCTTCCGTTCGTGTACTCACTAAAAGTACGAACAATTTAGGCCACCTTATGCATACAAAATCTAGGTCATCCCATATTTAACAGTAACTATTGAAGGTGGCTTGCACTGCACTCTCCAGCTATAGTCAATGTATTCAGGATGGTTTGTTAGCCTGTCCTTCCGTTCGTGTACTCACTAAAAGTACAAACAATTTAGGCCACCTTACCAGCATATTATGTGTCCAAAATCTAGGTCATCCCATTTTTAGCAGTAACTATTGAGGGTGGCTTACACTGCACTCTTCAGCTATAGTCAATGTATTCAGGATGGTTTGTTAGCCTGTCCTTCCGTTTGTGTACTCAATTATTGCCAGCACCTCAAATGCTTACTTCATCTTGCTACCCTACCCTCTGCATCACATCTCTCTTTCTTATGTCGCCCCCCTTCCCCCCTATATATCTCGCTCCCCAATTTCACTCGTTTTCTGTTAGACATGATCCCAGGTTAGATACACAGTACATTAACATCAGTGGGACTAGGAACGGGTTAGTCCCTACGAAGAGGGACTCGTTTCATGTCCACCCCAGCAGCGGTGATGACACAGATCTCCAGACCATCTCCGGTGTATATGTCCCTCTCGGCTGCAGCACTGAACACATCCTGTACCAGAGCCACTGCCTTGTCCTGCGACAGTGGCACCTCCTCCGCGCCACTCTGGTTCTTCAGTCCTATCTGCAGTCAAGAAACATGACCATATTTATAGCATTACACATACACAGAGTGAACACACCTACATACCGTAGAGTTCACAAATAGTAATTCTGGTTTTGACTTGGACACAGGAAAAGAGTAAGTCTGCATTTAGGGAGCTAAGCAATGCCAGCCCTTCTGAATCTCCATATGGAAACACATGGTGTGCCCCTCTACATCCTAATAGATTCTACCCGTCTTCCTTCGAATTTTCCCTAAATGTGACCCTCGGAGGGTGTTCTGTCTTCTTGCCTGATTGTCCAGAAGTGGCTGAAGCATGGAGGACGCCGAACCACCAGCTCTGTATGTCTCTCTGTCGTAAGATCCAACCACATCAAAACTGTATACACAACCTCTCCCTGATGTGTGTGTGTGTGTGTGTAATAAGTGACGGGGAGAACGAGGGAACTCCTCACATTAGTAACACCAACAGTTACACTTTCACCTTCATTGTCCAGTCCAGCCAGTATATTGAAGGCATAGTAGGGGAAGAATCTTCGAGAGTAGAGCATGACTGAAAGCCTCTGGGCCACTGCTGCACAACTGATGGGAGGGGTTTTCGGATGTTGAAACAAAAACATTTACACTTACCTCATCTTCTTGCGGTGAAGGTGCTCATAATCCTGATAACAATAGATCAATGGACGAACAGCATAACATTTGCTGTGCGTGTAGAGGGTGTATACCTTTATTCGGGATTTTATGTTTTTGGTTACAGTCAGCACATCACCGTGGAAGCCACAGCACCCCAATACCATATTGTCAGACCTAACCAAGAAGGGAGAGGTGAGGGTGGATTACTGCCAGGGCTGTCTTTGCTGCTCACAGTTGGTAGGTCTTGGGGTAGTCTCTGCTGTAGATCTGGAAGCCCTCACTGAGGCGGGTGTCTGAGGCTATGACTGCAAAATCCTCTCCTGCCAGAGCCAGGACGGTGCTGGAAGGGAAGGAGTTTGGATTCTAATAAAAGCCCACCGTCTTTACTCACCCTCCGTTCATGGAGTAGGGACTCCAGTCTCTCTGCACCTGGTGCTGGGTTGGCACTCTAAAGTCCAGCTCCATACCTTCAGTTCGGATCTCAACCACTTCGTCTGCAGACTCCCGCTAGAAAAGATACAACACAGCAAATTGTAGCTCACGTGCACCTGCTGCTGGGCATTATTTAGAAACGGACGTCTTCCACGGCCGTTTCTCGCCCTCCTGGTGAGCTGTTCACGTTTTCTGCGGCTCCTGATTGACAAAATCATGCCAGTAAGTTCTACTCAACTGTTAATTATTTGGCGAACGTTTTAGAAAGAATACTGGTATGAAACGCTTCCCCCTCTTCTCCCTCTCAGCTATTTTACTCGTTCTTCAAGTCGTTGGTGGGTAAAGAAGTCATTGTCGAGCTAAAGAACGACCTTTGGTACGCCAAGTAACGTTAACCAGTAATAAGTTCGTCTGAGGTTGATGAATAATGTGTTCAAAGTAGCTATACATACGTGCATGGCATAATTTGGGAACAATACAACAGCAAAAACTAAGCTACAGTTGTCCCAAGTTCGATCAGTTTCTTTCCCGGTGTACTTAGAAGCCACCACGCAGACGGAGCACCAGGTGAAGGGTGCTCTCCTTTTGGATGTTGTAGTCGCTCAGCGTGCGGCCGTCCTCGAGTTGTTTCCCAGCGAAGATGAGACGCTGCTGGTCTGGGGGGATGCCTTCCTTGTCCTGGATCTTGGCCTTCACGTTCTCGATGGTGTCGCTGGCCTCTACCTCGAGGGTAATGGTTTTCCCTGTCAGGGTCTTCACGAAGATTTGCATACCGCCACGGAGACGGAGCACCAGGTGAAGCGTGGATTCCTTTTGGATGTTGTAGTCGCTGAGTGTGCGGCCGTCCTCGAGCTGCTTGCCGGCAAAGATGAGACGCTGCTGGTCTGGGGGGATGCCTTCTTTGTCCTGGATCTTGGCCTTCACGTTCTCGATGGTGTCGCTGGCCTCGACCTCGAGGGTGATGGTCTTTCCGGTAAGCGTCTTGACGAAGATTTGCATACCGCCACGGAGACGGAGCACCAGGTGAAGCGTGGATTCCTTTTGGATATTGTAGTCGCTGAGTGTGCGGCCGTCCTCGAGTTGTTTCCCGGCGAAGATGAGACGCTGCTGGTCTGGGGGGATGCCTTCTTTGTCCTGGATCTTGGCCTTCACGTTCTCGATGGTGTCGCTGGCCTCGACCTCGAGGGTGATGGTCTTTCCGGTAAGCGTCTTGACGAAGATTTGCATACCGCCACGGAGACGGAGCACCAGGTGAAGCGTGGATTCCTTTTGGATGTTGTAGTCGCTGAGTGTGCGGCCATCCTCGAGTTGCTTGCCGGCGAAGATGAGGCGCTGCTGGTCTGGGGGGATTCCTTCCTTGTCCTGGATCTTGGCCTTCACGTTCTCGATAGTGTCGCTGGCCTCCACCTCGAGGGTGATGGTCTTTCCGGTAAGCGTCTTCACGAAGATTTGCATACCACCACGCAGACGGAGCACCAGGTGAAGCGTGGATTCCTTTTGGATGTTGTAGTCGCTCAGCGTGCGGCCGTCCTCGAGTTGTTTCCCGGCGAAGATGAGACGCTGCTGGTCTGGGGGAATGCCTTCCTTGTCTTGGATCTTGGCCTTCACGTTCTCGATGGTGTCGCTGGCCTCGACCTCGAGGGTGATGGTCTTTCCGGTGAGTGTCTTTACGAAGATTTGCATTCTGAAAGCTTTCTCGAAATAGGCTTCGGTTGAAAAATGACGAAGGTAAGTGAACGCTTCGAAAGCGAGAGTAGTCGAGTGAACTCGGACGAGGTTTTCCTTGGCGAAAAGCGTCGGTATGACTTGCGGTTGCTGGGGCGGGCCGGTTTTTATAGTCGTGTGCCTAAAAATAGTAACATATAGCCGCCATTTTGTGTGGGGGCGGCGGAATTTATTCCTTGTTTGGGTATGTTGCTAAAATAAAAATTGCTGGCGCATCGTGACCGTAAATAAGATGGCGGCAAAATTCGGTTATTTAGAACCTCGCGCGCATTTTTTTCTCTTTGGCCGGCAGCCCAGGAATCTATAACCTTTCTGTATAATTATACACGAATCAATTTACATGTATTCACTTTCGTTCACACATACATACACACACCACCAACACAACACAGCATCTGTGGGACCCTGGACTCAGTGGATCAGGTATATACATACAATACACAGTAAACCTGCTGAATGTAGTGCCTAGTCATGGCTTTGCCTAGTCATGGCTTTGGCCAGTGAATAGGCCCACTAATTAGCACATGCCATAAGGCCAGTCCTGAGTCAAAAGAACTCTTTGGGCAGTATTGTGATGTACAAACACCCACACACAATGCCTTACTAGTAACTACTGGACCAACAAGGCAGTTCCTCCTGTCATGTGGGGGAAACTGAATCCAAGGTTGTGCCCAATGTTGTGTTTGGAGGAACTGGCCAATTACCCTTTGTGGAAGGTATGTGTCCTCATTTCCTTAGGCATGACCTATCTCTTCCTGCTGTCTAGACTGTTCTAGATTTTAGAATGTTCTAGATTTTCGGTCTAGAATGTTCCTGATATCAGTTCTATTCTCACCTCTCCAGTACCTGAATGTAAAGCTGAATGATATCAGTGTCCCAGACCCTGACAAGTACCCCCACATGGTATTAAACACACTACACCCATTGCTGAGTGTATCACACACACAACACACATGTGATGTTTTGAAACTGTTTGTGCCCACATGCAGCTGTCTGTCAGGAACTGCTTCATTCGTGGCTCAGTTGTGAGGTATGTGCAGCTGCCTGCTGAAGAGGTGGACACTGTTCTGCTGCAAGATGCCACCAGAAAGGAGGTGGCTCAAGGAAAGCAGCCCCAGAAGTCAGCCAGCTAGCCTAGGGTACCATGTCATAGCCCTGACAAGTACAGCAATGTTGTAATGTCACATCACAGTGCTGCATGGCCAGCATGACTGCTTACTTGTCTACCAGCTTGTGTATATACAATATCAATGTCTGAACATGGTTCCGGCCCAGTTGGTGGGTCACATGTTTCTCATTGCTATGGTTGTAAAGGTAATCACAGCTGCTGCGTGTAGATAGCTGTCTCCTGGGACCTTGATTATGTACACTGTACATTGTTGCATTGTTCTGGACAATGTGAAGTACACAGCTAGCACACATGTGAACTGTAGGGCATTACCATGAAGTCATAATGATGTAATCAGTGAATGGTAATAACTACAAAGCTCCTTTTCCGGTTTGTATGGAGTTCTGGTGAATTTGATAATCACTTCTCTTGCCAGAGGGTGGCACTATGCCTAGGTCGCCTGGTGTATAAGGTGTGAGGTGTGAAGGTGTGCTTCTGGTGAGGGGTGAGGAGGTGAGGAGGTGGAGTAGAGTGGAGAGCAGCCCCTGTCTCTTTGCCAGGTGCTCAGCCTCTGAACTGCTGCCCTGAGTGGAGGGTAGGAAGGAAGAGAGAGGTATAGAGGAAGAAGCTCTATATAGACATAAGGCACTTACATAAGAATACAGTGAAAAGGACCGATAAAGGACACCTTTCTTTACAGGACACTTTGTTCCATCCCATTAGCATGCTTCTAGATTAGCGACACACTTGAGTAAAGGACACTTTTGATGGTGTCCCTTATTCAGAGTTCTCACCTGTAATGCTGTCTGGATGGTGTGTGCCGACTGGGTTAGAATGGCAGTGAGTGATTGGATTTGCCTCCTTGCATCAGACAGCTGTGCTTGCATGCTGGCCAACTCAGCCTCCACATTCTGACTTCGCTCTCTGTACACCTGACACAGTACGTTGTCAGGGTTGAGGAGGGTACGCAGTGGAATCAATGGTGCAGAATGAAGTGTCCATATACAAGTTAGTGGTCCTTAGTTCAGGGGATGCAAGAGGGGATGTTTATGGGGGAAGAAAAGGGTATCCTTGGGGGCTGTATATTATCTTGCTGTCAATGGTGGTAGTGGCAGCTTGTTCCATGGCCTGCTGGGCCTGCCTCTCCAACTTGACACACTGCGTTGCCGTGTACCTCAGATCCTCCAACTCCCTCTCCTGCCCCCTCGCCTTCTCCTGCAGCAGCAGAATCACCTGCAGACCAGTTGGACAGTTGGAGGTGAGGTGTACCAATACAGATTTCCATACCTTCTGGTTGCTGACATTGCTTCGTGTCACCTCCCTGTGGCTTGTCTCCAGGAGTTCAACTCTTCTGCTCATTTCGGTCTCTTTCCTGCGCAGTGCCTCGTTCTCTCTCAGCAGGGCCATCGTCTTCTCGGACATCTTGCTCAGCTGCTGGCCGATGGTCACGTTCTCCCGGATCGTCCGCTTTGTCGTCTCCACCATCTGGAGGTCGGACACCTTGCGGAATTCACCGGCTACCATGTTCACTTTGGACACCATTTCCCTCTTCATTCTGAGTTGGGGAAGACAATTCAAACGTGCAGTGAATCACCAACACCTGGTAGTGTGGCCGAGCGGTCTAAGGCGCTGGTTTAAGGCACCAGTCATTTCGATGGCGTGGGTTCGAATCCCACCACTGCCAGCTTTTTACTTAGTCATTTTTATGTTTGCTGCCAAGTTTTATTAACCGTCCACTCACTTGTCACGATCAAGCACGGCCTTTTTCTCCAGACTGTACACCACGTCCTCCTTTTCCTTCTTCAACCTCTCGATATCGGCCGCCATCTCTCTGGACTCCTCTTCCAGCCTCTCCTTATTCACTCGGAATTCCTCCAGTGCATCCAGCTTCCCCTGTAAAACCTGCAGAACCGCTCCTGAATTGCTAAGTCACCTATTGTGCTTTATCCAACGCACTCCATTCTCTTCCTGTAGCTTGTCCTGGGCCCTGCGAGCGTCTTCTTCTTGCTGGGATATTTGAGCCTCCAGTTGCTCTCTCTCTTCCTCTCTAGCTCTTCGCAGAGTCTCCAACTCTCCCTCAATAGTTGCTGCACTCAAAGCTTGGTCCTTGGTCTGCACAGATGAGAAATAAACATGACCTGTTCTAGTGCAGTGCATGCTAAGGTTCAGTTCTTGCTCACCTTTTTCTTGAGGAACTGGATGACCTGTCCCTGGTCCTCTTCCTGCTGGGCCAGTTTCGACTGCAGCTCTTCGTTGCTGACCTGAAGCCCGGCGCAGCGCTCCTGGTACCGACCCACCCGTTCCTCCAAGTCCTTGATCTGGACCATGTAAAACTGCCGCGAGAGCTCGCTCAGAGGCTCTTCCTCGCCCGCGACCTTGAGGGGAGGAGGTCCATCCTCCTTCTTTTCCTTTCCCTTCCCTCCCTTCTTCTTCCCTTTCCCTTTTTTCGGCATCTCTGCAAAAGTGTGCACGTTGCAGCAGCCCCTCCCACACTATCGCTATGACGACGGGTAAATGGTGCGCGTCTAGATTCCGCGCGGAACGTGCAACTGGAACGAGACATGAAGTGGGTGGTGGGTTCTCTGGTGGCAGTGGCTCTGCTGGTTGTGTGGCTTGCAGGGAGGGAGCCAGGGGCTGGGTGGTTCAGATGGACCTGCACCCTTCTCCTCCCTCTCTTCATCTCTGGCTATGGTCTCAAGAAGAGGTCTCTGGACCAGTCTGGAGCTGCTCTGGCAGTGGTGGTTGGGTTCCTTCTCACCGCAGCCAGTGCCTGTTTCTCTGCCTCGCTCATCGTCTTCTTCCTCACCTCCTCACGCCTCACCAAATGGAAGGCTGCCGAGAAGAGAAAACTGGAAGAAGGGTATAAAGAAGGTTAGGTGCACTGTTCAACCCCCCAAAGGTTGATGCACACCTCTCCTAATTTTAGGTGGTCAGAGGAACTGGGTACAAGTGGTGTGTAATGGGGGCGTGGCTAGTGGGTGTGGCCTCATTTATCTGGGTTTGGTTGGTATGACTGAAGTTCCTCTGAGGTATAATGACGCGGGAAGTCCAGACATCCCTTCTCTCCTATCTCTGGCCATTCTCGCCGCTCTTAGCTGCTGCTGTGGAGACACGTGGGCGTCTGAAGTTGGCTCTGTAATTGGAGGGAGACCCCGTCTAATCACCACCCTGAGGCCGGTTCCCGCGGGGACCAACGGTGGCGTAACAACAGTGGGTGTGGTCTGCAGTGTTGCCGGTGGAGCTGTGATTGGTCTCACTCACTACCTCAGTCTCCTTGTCCTCTGGAGAGAGGGGCTCCAGGAGGGAGGTACCAGAGTGGACCAGTTGGAACTGGTACTAGTCGGAGCAGCCAGTGGGTTCCTGGGCTCTCTAGTTGACTCTCTCCTCGGTGCCACCCTCCAGTTCTCGGGGTGGTCTGAGAAGCTGGGCAGAGTGGTGAGTTCCCCTGGACCCAGCGTGACCCACGTGGCCGGTGCTGATGTACTGGACAACCACACTGTCAACTTCCTCTCCTCTCTCATCACTGCCATCCTTATACCAGCTCTCTGGACCACCGCTCACACTATACAGTGGTAGTACCAATATTTTTGTATGACGATGAAAGCAAGATGGATGTATTTTGCTTATTACCCTCGGCGCGCATGCACAGCGAGGGTACTGTAGTTGGGTTTGTCTGTCTGTGTGTCTGTTACTCTCAATCTCACTTCTCGGGTGTCTGTTCTCCCAGAAACGATACCATCTACCCAATGGGTGACGAGGGTCAGAAAATATGTGGGGTTTTCCCTGAAAATAATCCGTTGCAGAGCTAGAGCATTGTATGCCCATTTTATCGCTGGCGGATAATGCGCACGCGCTTATATTTAGCACGACCGGTCGACCGGGTCTGCTTCCCTTGAAGGCACAAGAAGTCACAACGAATGGCGTGTATCGACTCTCGCGTGCTATCTACTACTGTAGCTAGCCCGTGTCAGCGAGCTACTTCGCCGAGGGTTTGCCTTTAGTGCTTTTCATTTACACTGCCCATTCAAGTAATGGGTGGGGATCTGATGGATAAGCACCCCCTCTCTTGATCGTGAGGTCCCTGGTTCGATCCCGGGTGTGTACGCCTTTTTTACAATGATGTAATAGGAGTGTTGGTATATATGGAACGTTTTTTCATCACCTCTCAAGGCCAGCCCGAGTGGCTAGGTGGTTAGAGTCGTGGGACTGACACCATAGGTGCGGGGTTCGAATCCTCGATCCCGCACTAAAGTGTCAGGTGGTCCAGAGCATTGGCTGGGAACAGCTCTGGTTCCTCCCCTTACCCACAAATCTACCACTGACCCACGTTTCTCAAAGGGCAGCGTACAGTTCGGCATAGCACTGCGTCCGTAGACGTCTTGTCTGGAGAGATGAAGGGCTGGCCGTTTTTTCAACCTTAGTTGTTTTTTTTTGCCACTAAACAATCCACAGGTAATACGAAAATGAATAGAGAGATGAAAGGTTGGCAATTTTTCAACCTTACATATTTTTGGGGCCTCAAACAAAATGGGGCTGGCCATTTTTTCATGCATAACATGCTGTTCTTTTTGATGCATGGTCAAGGACCATCAATTGTGGTGGTTCCAGTGTGCCGAGGGTTTCACTTTAGTGCTTTTCATTGTTGGCATGTTTTCAAGTGTAAATTCAAGGGTTTGCTTTGCATTGGATGGTGGATGAGAATAGTAGTGGTGAAATGAGAAGTTTATTGGTCAGATAAGGTGTGGAACAGTTGTCTTGTGCTGGGGTCTCCCGCGACCTGTGCGGGGGTAAGGTCGTCGCAGTCCTTGATTGAAGGGTCTGCCCCTTTAGAGAGGAGGTAGGTAACCACGTCTACCTGGTCACATGATGATGCTGTGGAGAGAAAAGCTATAATTATACTGCGCTTTAAAGGAACAACCAAAAATTGCACCGTAGCCTCATACAGTGCATTTTTTAGGTGATTAAGAGTTACATTTTTGCACACTACAAACTAAGATACCACAAACTATTTGCTATAGCTTCAGTATTATATACCATAGTGCAATGGTGTCTGTTTATCATCATCCTGTGAGGAGAAAGAGACACACCACTCGGTCTAGCTGCTAGGGTATAGTATATACCTGTGAGTTGATGTCGGCTCCTCTGGTGGCCAGCAACTCCACAATGTTGAGACGGCCTCTGTCACATGCCCAGTGCAACAGAGTCATTCCCTACACACACACACACACAGTCAAAAGAGATGCGATTCACAGAGCTTTTTGCAGAGTATTTTACATGCTGCAAGGGTGGAACAATACAGAAAGGTTTCGAACTGAGTCTTCTAGGACCTCATTGTCTCTGTTGTTGATGTTGTTGGGAGTGAGGTGAGAGCGGAGCCGGTCCTCGCGACCCTCCTTACACCAGTCAAACACCGTCTTCTCCTCCTCTGCCAGCTCCTCCTCCTGGTCTGCCAGTCTGCTCACTGTTGGTCCAACTCCTCCCCCTCCTCCCTCTCCCTCCTCGTCCCCTCCATCCTCTGTCTGCCGAGAGAGTGTACTGTTATAAAGAGAAGAGTTCTGAAGGATGGTGTCACTGACTGGTGAGACGGTCTCCCACTCTGGAGATATCGCAGACACAGTCGCTAGGTACTGTGTCACCGCTTCGTCCTTTGTCATCCTTCCTAGAGAGTGCCACGCCTCCCTGCACAGCCCAAGATTAATTTCGGAAATCCCAATCTTTCAACACACCATTTTGCTCTTCCAGTGAAATCAAAAAATCCGGGTTTGGTTGTAGTGCATTCTCCCTCCTTGGCCTGTGAATAATGACACACTCACGTATGCAGAACATGCTGTAGCCACGGATGCAACAGCCTAGCTAGTCAATGATTCCTCAGAGGTCAAGCCACGTGGTGCAACGACTGACGAGGAAGGTGATTACCTGCTTGAAGTAACCGTAGAGCTGGAGTTTCTGCTCGTTACTGAGCCTCAGACCCGAGGCGTTCCTCATGTATTCTGCAGCTCGCTCGAACCTCTCTCTTTCCGCCATGCCTCCTTCCAGCTAGTCGAGGGGGTTAAGTGGGTGTGCCCCGTTCATATTACGAGCCTTTTTCGCTGAAGAAGCAGCGCGGGTCTTGAGAGAGACGATGCACCGGCTTCAGGGAGTCGCTGTGGTAAGAGTATGACGCATGCACACATGCGTGTGTTTACTCTCTGTTGTCGTGCATCCCGAAACCTCGTCGACCCACGATGGCTGGCGGTGACAACCTCCAACGCCCTCCCATCGCCCTCCCATCTCCCTCCAGCAATTGCTCCAGCAGGCGCAGAAGACGACACTGGTCGCCCAGGGCCTCTGCTGCTTGGTAGTCTTCTTCTACCTTCTCGGTTTCGCACCCAGAGTCGCGGAGAACGTGGCCGTCACACCTGCCTAGTTAGTTATGGTGGGCACCAATTAGAATTCTCCTCACCTTCTCTTTTCCCTAGTATAATGCCTCCTAACGTCAAAGTGTGGACGTTAGTGACTGCCACATTCTTTGAGAGAAGGATTGTCTATGTTAGTTGGCTCACTAGTTTTTCTACCTGTAAAGAGTGTATACCTCACATCAGGTTGTGTTGGATGTACTGGCCCTTATTGGATTCTCTGCAGTTCTCCAGCCTTTCTGGACTGCCAGAGAGTTTGCAGTGAGATGTACATGTTACCCCTGCTCTGTGTGAATCACCCGTCTCTCTCCCCTTCTGTCGTTTCTCGGCAGATATTTTCAGCAATTGTGAGCGTATCGTGTCTCGTGTCCGGAGTGGGTGTGTCAATCCTGCTCTACGCCCTATCACAGTCTGTCTCTTTCTTGTAAGTTTGCAACGGCAAAAGCTCTACCAATTTCCCCTGGCAATATCATTTCTTTCCCCCAGATTTGTCTCCTATCACGGTATGATTGGCCTGGTCTGCGGATACGTGGTGGCAGTCAAGCAATATCATCCTGACAGCGTTCCTTTCCCTCCACCCACTCCCCCAACACTCAGAGTCAAGGTAAGTCAGAGATTACTTCTGCAGTTTTTATTTCCTTCTTTCAACTTTACCTCTCAATCTGTTGTATACTCCAAACTCCCAACTTTACCTCTCATTCTGTTGTATACTCCAAACTCCCAACTTTACCTCTCATTCTGTTGTATACTCCAAACTCCCAACTTTACCTCTCATTCTGTTGTATACTCCAAACTCCCAACTTTACCTCTCATTCTGTTGTATACTCCAAACTCCCAACTTTACCTCTCACTCTCTATCTCCACCTCTCCCTCTCCTCCCTGCAGCATGTCCCACTGACTGTAGCCACTGTCTTCCTCGTCCTCTCCCTGTGTGGAGTAATCTCCTATGCCTCGCTGTGGCTGGTTCTCAACGGGATCTCCAGTTCCTGGGTCTACCTGCGGTTCTTCCAGAGGAACCAGCAGGGCTCGCGTGGGGACATGTCTGAGAGCTTTTCATTTGCCTCTTTCTTCCCCGAACCAATCCAGTGAGCCTCTCTCTCTCTCTCTCTCTCTCTCTCTCTCTCTCTCACACACATCTTTCTAGTACTGGCTTCTTTATTGGTGGTGTGTTTTTCACTGGAAGCACACTTTTACATTTCTTTTCTAGTGGTGGCTTCTTTATTATTTTGTGATGCATGGTGCCATTTGCACCTTAATATTGGTCAAATTTTCTACATTCAATTCTTTGCGAAGTTAATTGTGTATTGTTCATTAACTCAGGCCAGCTCTGGCAAGGCTGGGCGGTTTCATCTATCACATGCTGGTGTCCGTGAAAGTCTGTCCAAAGATTGAGATGACGTATGATGTAGGGGCTCCCTCGCAGATTAACCTCACTCTACCTGGCACTGACCGCGTTGACGCACAGAGACGAAAGTCAGTGGATAAACAGCACGCATTGCAATGGAACTCATTAATGACCCTCTGAATATAGGACACCTCCCTATAGACAAGTTCTGGCCAATACTAGTTTGTTATATTACCTCCTAATAAGGAACAGCTCTGAAATAAAGGACGTTTTCAATGTCCAAAATAAATCCCCGAGGTTATATACACTGTACTGACTTGGTTCTGATGTTGATTTTTTCGCTGTCTGCAGGCAGAGAGCATTGAAGGCACTGGATGAGAGGCTCGGTAAGACTTCTGCGCCGCCCCAGACCTGGCCCTCGATGGATGAAGCTGGCAGCAGTCAGGATGAGCAGGACACAACACCTCCTCTTCCTTCCTCCTCTTCTCCTCACCCCCCTCCTCCTGATAAGGTTGTGGTGGAGAAGATTCCAGTCAGTGGGGTGGGAGGAGGAGGAGGAGAGGGACCATCAACCAGTCACCCATCCACCAAAACTGACTCTTCTACATGAAAACTTCAAAATTTCCTGTCAGTCAAAAAAAGTTGGCCGGTTCGAAAGCGGCGTGCGCATCACGTGTGCGCACGCGTACAAGTTGTGGGTGTGGTCAGTGGAGTTTTCAAAACCCGTGGAGCGATACGGCAAAGAACGAAGAAGAACGATTCACTGCGCAGACACGGCACAACTGACGCGGTCTGGGGTACCCGCTGAAGAATCTTAATTCTTGGGTATTGACTGATCAGTTTTGAAGGAATGGCCAGCTGCGTGTGCGAGATGAACCAAGGCAAGACACTACTCCGTTGCTTCCCACCTTCCGAGAAGATGATACGTGCGGCAGAGGACGGGGGAGGCAGTGAGCGGGACTGCAGAGAAGCCTCCTCGCCGTCCTCCTGCAGCAGCCGGGGCTCCAGCCGGTCCTCGGCCAGTCTGGAGCGAAGAGTGAATCGTGAGGCCGACAAAGACCGCATTCTTGACAAGGTCCGCTGTTGCCTCAAACTTTGTCTTTCCCCCTATCTCGCCCGCAACTAACATCCACTCCTCCGTTTCGTTTGCAGGTGCGGGTTCTTCAGCAGGAGGCAGTGGCAATAAAATCAGAGATATCAGGTGGGAGGGTGGATGCTAACCACGTGAAGTTGGCTCTAGAGATGATGCTACAGGAGCACTCTCTTCTGGGAGACACGGTGTCCACCGCTGCACTTGCTCTTGAGACTTTCAACAGGCGGAGTGGTGGACACGCAGCCAGCACCATCGCCACCTGCCAAGCCTCGCTCAGAGAAGAGGTGTGGAGTCCGTGACCAACATGTACATGTATGCCCTGAGTACTTGCCACATGTTTGACGTGAATTTTTTCGTCCAAACGTTATTCCCCCTAACTGTTTTCTCCTTTCTCACTCCAAACCTTCCCCTTTCCCCCTATATCGCTCCATCTCTACGTCACTCAGAACTTTCGTCTCTTCTTTTCCTTCCCTGCAGCTGAAAGTGCTGGCTGAGCACCTGTCAGCGCTGGAGGAGGTCTTTCGTAGTGGGTGTGGCCTTCTCTGGTCATCTGAACTACGCCCACCCCAAACAGAATCAATTAAAACCAATAACGACAGGGTCTTACCCATTGTGGTGTCCAGTAGCTCTCCAGCAAAGATTGATGAAAACGACAGCTCTCCCCATCTCCCAGACATTTACCTTACTCCGTCTCATCCCGTTTACTCCAGTACCTCACACCAGTCCCCCACGTCGGAGTCAATTTCCTCCATGCCCCACTCCTCCCCTCCATCCTCTCTTCCGAACCTTGACCCCTTTACCCCGGACACAATCTCTACCCCTCCCACTCGTGACCACTCTGGAGTAAACTCCGGGGTACCTGCTACATACTCTGGGGTGCCCACCACTCCGGTCAGTCAACCAACACACAAAAGTCCGCAGACAACGCTGGTGGGCGGGGATTGTGGGTGTGGCTCTTCCTCAACGACTGTTCTACAGTGGCTTATGAGCAGCGATCATCAAACGGCAGAGAGTGAAGAGGAGGAAGAGGAGGGTGTTGATGGAGGTGGGTGGCGGAGAGAGGGGGTGAGAGATGAGTTCTCTCCAGCTGGGTCTGAGAGCGTAGAGACGGGAACTGCAGTTTCAACTCTTTCTCCGCCCACTTCCTGTGAGTGACAGGAGTCCTTAACTGGACGGGGGGGGATATTAGCTCCAACTTTTTCTCTGTCCAGCTCCGTGTGCGGATAGTGGAATAGCTTCGTCGCACTACAGCAGCCATCATCATCCACCACCTTCTAGCAGACTTTCCTCTCCTCTTCCTCTGTCTGTTACAATGTGAGTGGCCACTCAAATCAATCTCCATTGTACTTCCTCACTCACTCCTGCCTTCCTCCGTTCCAGGTCCGACATTGAGGCCATGAAAGCAGAACTGGCGAAACTTAGAGAAGAGATACGAAACACTTCTAATTGGAGCCCCTCACTCTGTCAGGAGTACAGGCTGTACAGCGCACCTTCTTCGACCTCCCTTCCTCCTCCACCAACTTTCTCCATTTCCAACTCGCAACCTGGACGAGCCAGTGCCTCTGCTGGCTTCAAAGAAAGATTTACAGCCTGCACCACTTCGAGTCTGGCTGCTGCTGCTGCGTTTGACTCCACTCCAGCTGTCCCCAGACCGTTCCAGTCACTGTCAAAGTCTCATTCCCGTGTCTCCAGACCCCCACTATCCAGCTCCAGCTCTCTCTCTGGTCACAGACGTCTATTCTCATCTCCCCATGCTCCCCTACACTCAGACCAGCAGAGGACTCTGACCAAGTCACACCCTCACCTGGTGGACCATTCGGTCCAGACAATGCCAGTCACCACTCCAAACACCCATTCCAGTACCAAATCCTGGAACCGGACTGAGCCCGTCTATCATCATCTCCATTCAAGATTGCCATTCACCACTCACCCATCTGACCCTCTCCCTTCTTATTCTCCTCACACCCTCCCTCACAACTTTACTCCACACTTTGTGGTGCAGAGTTCCCACTACCCTCCCTCCTTCTCCTCCTCCCCTCTCTCCCATCTCCCTTCTCATTCCAGCAGTATCGGAGGCCAACACCACACGTACACCACCTCCCACCTTAGTCCATGGCTCTAGGACACATCACTGCAGCCAGATCAGAGGCTCTCAGTCAACCAGAAACTGACTGAAATTTGCATCATTACATCACATCATTGCATATCTCTTTCACTACACAACTTTAACTAAACCTAACCACCGTGAATGATGTAATGAAACCCAATAAGGGTTTTGACCTTGCAATTGCGTAATCTTCCACCTAACTGGCAAAGAACCCTGTTGTAGTGTGTCCTTTGAACTTGCGTCTTTGAAGACTGGTGCGAGTCTCAACAGGTCACATGACCTCACTTACAGGTCACATGACATCACTCTGGAATGGCATCCGAGAGTGATTGTGCAACATTTACTTGAAGACCTATACTTCAAAGCATTACTGAGACTCCAACATGTCATTATTATCACATGTGATATTTCATTCTTTGTGCACAAAAGAATAAGCTCTAAACGACATGAAAAAAATAAAATAAAAACACAAACCGAAATGCAAAGTAAAGAAACGAACTCGAGTTAAAACACACTGTGTCAGTATATAGGAACTAGGGTGGATGGGAGAGAAATAATGACATCATAAAGATTTTGAAAGGAGAAACCTACTTTCTGCTGAGCATGCAGCATCGTTCAAAGCAGTGTTCTGACCACTCTCGTGATAACTGAAGTAAAAGTCACCGCCCTGAGCCAGTTGGGGGTTGAGTCCGAAATCATAGGTATCTCCTGAACTGTGGCTTCTGTGTGAACCGCCAGCTATCTGGGGCGGCGCGAGCGTGAGATGTGTGTGAATGGGCGGGGCCTGGTTGCCGTGGGTGACGTACTCCAAATGGCTTCCTCGTAGTTGGGTACTGAGAGAGTCCATCTCGACGCAGGGTTCGCCAGTGGCGGTATCCATGACGGATTCGAGGCTCTCCATTTCTTCACCGACTTCCATACTCTGGAGGCTAGTGGGTACGTCTACTGAGGTTGCAATGATGAACGGTGTGTGTTGGGGGGAGGTGAACACGGGGGGAGAGAGGGAGGGAGCGTGCTCATAGCTATGGTGGAGAGAACCACCAAAAGCCTGCTGCAGTAGTGGAGTGGTTGAGTGTCCCGGTGTCGAGGGAGCAGAGATGTTACAACCAAGGCTTTCCCTCCCTGCATTGAGGGTGTTGGAATACGTGAACCCTCCACTGAAACTAGAGCTCTGTCGCCTGATTACAGGGTTCTTCCCCTCCTGACAGGCCTTCTTGCTGCCCCACTCTGACTCAGACCCACTGCAACCACTTTCAGAGAAACTCTCGCACGAGAACAGGTCCATAGAATCGCCCTCGTAGCCCAACTCGTAGCTTTTTCTCTTGTTTCGTCGGATGGGGAGCTCTGGTATGAGTGCCTCGTGGTAGCCGGAGTCGAGGATACCGCCTGCCATGCCGGAGACCTGGGGGAGCTGTGTGGTGTCGAAACTGAGAGGTAGGTGGGGGTGGAAGGCCCGCAGCATCTCCTGTCGCCGGTGCTGCTCGTGAAGGAGTGAGGTGTGAGGTGTGAGGGTGTGTGAAGGGTGGGTGTTGGAGCGGGGACGAGGGGCGGGGCTTGCAGACTCCGCCGAGAGGTGAGACCCGTCGTGTGTGTCCGGGTGCTGTGCTAGAGCAGTCTGTGACCGCAGACCGTTCCGGAACGTGGTGTCGTCAGAATAGGAGTAGAAGAGCCCCAGACCCCCTGCACTGGTGACAGAGTTTGGTGAGATGGGAATGCTTTGGGACGAAGACCCTAAATTAGAGCGCCGTGACGATGTTGAGGCATGGGTGGAGCCATAGGCGGAGTCTAGAGGGTCACCAGGCGACGGCTGGACAGGGGAATGAGGCTCTGACTCCAGTGGGCTCTTATTAGGAGTGAACATGGCGGAGAAATCGAGGGAATTTGTGGGAGAAGGTGGAAGCTCTGTTTTACGTGGTCGCTCAAAGTAACTGGCGTCGATTTCGAAAACTGGGCCGCCGCTGATGGGACCCTGCGGACTGGGGGGCGGGGCCGGCGGCATTGCCTGGGTGTGGTCTGTGTCCTCGTGGTAGGAGGAACAGGTGGAGGGAGGGGGAGAGGGGAAAGGAGGAGAGGTGGGGAGGAGGTGGTGGTGGGGTGGAGGGACCGACTCGTGGAGATTAGGTAGAAACACTTCTGCCATTGCCATTGGTCTGTCTGTCCCTGGGGGAATTGAACACATGTCATAAGACTGTGAATGGAGTGGTGGGTATTTCAGAATGTGTTTGGTGTTCCGCTAGCGATGATGTAAGTCAGGGAAACAGCCTTTCCCACTAGAACATGATTGTTCAAGGCTTGTTTCACATGTTACACTATGGGGAAGGAAGATTACACTCTATACACACAGACTGAGGGACAACAGACGAACCGAAGGGAGATACAGCTTTAAGAAAGAGGACAGCATGTTGAGTAAGAGGTGTGGGGAGAGAGTGTGTGTCACTAAGGGAGTGTAGGCCGAGTGTAGGCTGTAAGAAAGATTGCTGTAAAAGGTGTGGGGAGAGAGTGTGTGTCACTAAGGGAGTGTAGGCTGAGTGTAGGCTGTAAGAAAGATTGCTGTAAAAGGTGTGGGGAGAGAGTGTGTGTCACTAAGGGAGTGTAGGCTGAGTGTAGGCTGTAAGAAAGATTGCTGTAAAAGGTGTGGGGAGAGAGTGTGTGTCACTAAGGGAGTGTAGGCTGAGTGTAGGCTGTAAGAAAGATTGCTGTAAAGGTGTGGGGAGAGAGTGTGTGTCACTAAGGGAGTGTAGGCTGAGTGTAGGCTGTAAGAAAGATTGCTGTAAAAGGTGTGGGGAGAGAGTGTGTGTCACTAAGGGAGTGTAGGCTGAATCTGCCACTGAAACACCTGTCAGCAGACCACAACTTAGAGCAGCAGTTCGAACACGATCCCACACCCACCAACTACTTATACTACTCTCACTACAGTGGCCCACTCACTACGTATAATACACCATTTCTCACTGCACGCTCCCCTCCTTTCCACAACCCAGGGACCAGTAATGACCTCAGCCTATGATCTGTACACCAGCTCAGCACCTCTCATCCACTATATTGTACTCCACTGGCCATGAATTCCCACTTCCCTATAGAGTGGTCACAGCTATTGTGCACTGCCCTCTCAGCAGTCAGAAGTAGTACAGGCTGACCAATCAGCAGCTGGGGAGAGGTCACATGACCTGGCAAACTGACCAATCACCAGCTGGGGAGAGGTCACATGACAAGAAACTGACCAATCACCAGCTGGAGAGAGGTCACACTGCCAGGCAAGCTCCACTAATTAGATCACATGACATGCCAAGCTCACTAATTAGATCACAGCTGACCAATCACCTGCCAGAGAGACATCACATGACATAGTAGTGGCTGGGGGTCAAGAGTTACATATCAGGTGGCTGTTAGGAGATGACCTCTTCTCCCTACCCAGATAAGAGAGAGTCACACTTCACTTACTGACACAGCCATTTCCATGGCAACTCCCCCACACTCACTGAAGGGGCACACTTGCAATTACCCAAATAAGGCCAAAGGATTCTGTCCAGGTGAGTTAGGAATGTAGTACAGCAGGTCCCATATACCACACACCAGCGGTCTCTACACTATTATACTGAAGGCCCTATTCCCATGTGCATTAGAATGTAGGGGGACACTGTGAATATTGGGAAATGGTACCTCTGCCCCCCACAGACACTACAGGCACAGTGATGGGCATGAATAACACTCCAGTTCAGTGGAACCCCTTTGAACCAGACTCTGACAAGAGTGAGGGGGAACATGGGGACACCTCTCAGGTAAGGACACCTTTTCTCTCCCCAAGTCAATAAGGACATTTCACTACTTTATTCTGCCCCATTGGTGGGTGTATTAGAGGTTGTTACCCTGGATTACGCAATAGTGCCTACGGACAATGGAGTGTGCAGCAGCAGCGGGTGAGGTTTGCCTTGTTTGAGCACGTCATGTGGGTTAGGGAGGGACAGCTAGAGCAAACAGTTCCAAACGAGTGGATCTCAATAGGTGGAGATGGCTCTAATACTATTGGGAGCAAGTCTCACATTGTAATAGACTATTATACTGGACTTTGTGGTATCTATCAATTGCACTCTCTTTCAGAGGTGGGTCCAAGGTCCAGTGGAAGCTACTAGTGAAAATTCGATATAGTGAAAGGAAAAGTTCTATATATTCATTCCCAGTTTAGACTAGCTGAGGGGGAGGGAGGGAGGGAGGGAGAGAGAGCATATTGCACAACAGAGGTGGCACATGACACCAGAAAGAACAGCTCTAACATTACAACCTCACACATTCTGATACCCAATACTTGTCTCGTTTCACCAGCCCTCCCCTGCTCATCTCACACTCACACACGCAGACACACACTCACTCACCTTCCTCTCTCTCTCTCTCTCTCTCCTCTATTATCCCTAGTTCAACTTTTAAAAGGAACGACTAAACCTGTTCTTACACCAATGCCTAGATCAGCCTATACAAACCAGGCAATGCCAAAGGCACCATATCCAGAAAAAAAACCAGCCAACTAATACACCAGTCTGTCAACCCTCTAATGGCCCATTTCCCTCCAAAGATAGTACAACAGTCATGCACAGCTGATGCAAAATCCATTAAGTATCGATTGCATTCCAGACATATCCCATGATAATTGTGGAAATTAAGGCAATGAAACTGTATCTATTACCTTGTATTTCAGATAGGGGGCCCTGGTACGGCGTGTATAGCTTCGCTCTCAGGGATACGATAGAGTTACACGGCCAGCTGGCTGGCAGTACTCTGGCTGACCCCCCATTACCTCCATGAGTGTGTGTGTGTGTGTGTGTGTGCAAGCTTTGCCTTGCTGACTGCAGGACAAACACACCTCGTTTCATCCACTTCCCGTGCTAGACTTGAATTACTCTCTTTGGCACAGTCTTGGTTTAGAATGGTGTCTCAGTTGCACAAAGAGAAATTAACACCCGCGATTTTACGCTATATAAGCCTTATATTGCATCAGACTCGTTATAAAAATATACATTTGAATGTAATACCATTCATTTAGTGAGTGTAAGACACACGTTTGACCCAGCAATAAAATCCGACACCACGAAGGCACGCAAGTCTAATTGAACACACCACACTATCCATTCCGTACGGCCATCAATGTGAAGGCATGCGTGAAGCTAAAAAGAAGCTCGACACAGCTAATGGATCGGCCACCACAGACCCATCCTCTGCCGTAGTACACATAATGTGTGGAGCCCCAAATGGGCTCTGGTATGTGCAGAGTCATGTGAGACAAGAGGATGTGTAGAAAATTCCAGAACTACCAAGATAACTTGGAAGGACTTAGGAGGCCACCTATCATATTCCACTACTGTCTTTAGCACAATACCTTAGGAGAGAAAGTAAGAGCCCATGTGTAGCAGAAGCTCAATATATAGAGGTATGAGTAAGTATGGCTTTATACGGAGAGCTTCGAGAGGTGGGGAAAGAAGGAAGGAAGGAAGGAGAGGAAGGGGTGAGGTAGGGCACCATTACAGGGAAGAGAAGACTGTTAAAAACTCAGAGTACAGAGTAGAGTGAGTCACACCTGACATCACACACTGAGAGAGGAGAGAGAGGCAACCGGAGAAGCGTCCGTTGTCACTGCCTCGCATACCACGAATGCCCTGCTGCATCAGAATGTACTGTACTGCATCCCATACATGTTCCAGTATAATATACACACGGACTACAGTGGTGGGTCCTATATAGTACACTAGTATTATTGACTAGCTAAATTAATGGAGTGGCAGTCAGCCATTAGCACTTGGACAGGTATGACACATAGGGCATTAGAGAGGAAGTGGACCCACACACTGGCTTGGCACCTTATCCCTCTCTTGCAGAAAGGAGGAGGAGGGGAGGAGGGGAGGGGGTGAAGGGAGAGGGGGGATGAGAAAAGAAAAGAGATTGTAGCTACAAAGACAGAGAGGGAATGAGACCGTGTCTGAGAATGTATTGAGACTAAAGGTGACCTCAGCCAGACACACAGAAGGCTCTGTCCAAACCTCCCACACAGCCTCTCAACTGGAATTAGGGCCTCGTTTGTCATATTCAAGTCAAGGGAGAGAGTGTAGGGGTTGGGGGAAGAAGATGCTGAGTCCCAAGGTGAAAACAAACATTAAGGGGAATGGAGGGGCAAAGGGAGAGAGATGGGGGAAGTAAATCACACACAAGTGACCCTGTCAGAGTGGGTTACACTAGAAACCCCAGACCTCAGCCACAGAGACCACTAATCTCATATATAGCAAGGCCTCAGACATTGTACTTCCTTATTGGTGCACAACGGCGGCCCTGGAAACCGCTGGAAAGTTAACAGCCACTTCAGCTATTAGCACCGCTACACCTCTCCTACCTCAGCCCTCACAGTTTTCAGAGAAACAGCTGCTTTTGGGATCTCTCGCACGCACACACACACACACACACACACACACACACACACACAAAGTCGACCCGCCATCTTCCCGCCAAACCTCCCAACAGGCCAAGAGTCGAACGAACGAAAACTCTCTGTCCTTCACACACATACCTTCGCCTGTCTTTGTCGGGTTGCTGTTAGAGCTGATCACCAACCAGCGGGTGCGCTGAGTCCCTTGGCGTCTTTCTCGAACGTCGGCGGCACACACGAGGACGAAACTGGGCCTCACAGCTGCTCGCGTGCCAGTTAACTCCCTCGGCTGGCAGGATTTCCTCTGAACTGGAGGCGGGAAGGGAGATCAGCTTTCCGCCAGGCCTACTAGCTCATATGACGGCCTGTACAATTGGCCCGAGTCCAAAAGAAGGGACGGCAATTATGCCGGCCGGATAATATCCCATTCACCGGTTACCAAAAGTAATCGGCGCGCGCGCGGGAAATTATTAATGTAATGATATTCATTGTCGATTAAACCGCACGTGACCAGCTGAGCAGCAGTGCAGCTAGGAGGAGGAGCAGAGAGCTAGAGAGAGGGGATCTAAAGAGCGAGAGAGCTGAGATCAGAGATGAGTAAAAAGGCTGCACCTAGCTGGATGGAAGAAGAGAAACGCCCCCTGCTTTCCTCGACGCAGAAGGTTAACGAAGATGTCTACGGAGAGGCCGAGGCGCCAGTCCGTCAGCAGAACTCGCTGGTGTCCTTCGTGACCAGGAACAAGGAGAAGATCCCGGGCTACGGGATGTGGACGATGGTCCGGCGCAGCGGTGTCTACCCGCTATACGTCCTCCTAGCACTACTAGTGGTGTACCTGTTCAACCAGCTGGACCGCTATACCCTGCCCATAGTAACTACGTCCATGGGCCCCGACCTGCGCTACGGGGACAAGACGTGCCAGGTGAACCCTGACGCCAACTCCACCATTCGAGGACACGCCAATTTCAGCTCCAGCCTCTGTACCAGTGACGCATTTCAGTCAGTCAACGCACACACTCCTCAGCTAGACCTCACTCCCTAGTTTTGCAAACCAGACCCTCCTGCAAGGGTTCAGTACACCTTTACTAAAGCGCTTCACCAGACCCTCTTTCCTCGCATATGAGCATCCATGAGTCTCCAGTTTTACCAAATAAGAACGAGCCATTACATCACTGTTTTTACACGGTATAATAGGCTAGAGACATCACTGTTAGCGTCTCGCTTGCAAGATTGCTAACTCCCTTTTCCTTACAGGCACAAGAGCGTGTGCGTCGTCAACTCCACACTTACGGACGACTTCTACAACACCACTGCCTGCAGATGGTGGTGGAGTGGCACAGGTCTCGTGTACCAGATCCTCGCCGGGCCGGTGTTCAACAACCTATACCCACTGGCCGGAGTCTTCACCGGGTTTATCGCAGATTTCGGCAACCGTAAAGTGTTCCTGGTCATCAGTCTGGTTTTCTGGAGTCTCGCAACCGGTTTGACGGGTTTTGCGGAGAAATTCTGGCACCTCGTTGTTCTGAGAGCTCTTCTGGCTATTGGGTGAGGAAGAGGAGGGGGAGGAGGGGGAGAGGGAAGAGAGGAAGGGGGGAGAGAGGGAGGAGGGGGAGTACAGTTGAACTCCTCTAATCATGACACTAATGGGTCGAAGTAGGATGTCCGTATTAGTGAGGTGTCCTTATTTCAGGGGTTAAATTGAGGTATCCTTATTAGAGGGGTGTCCTCAATTCAGGGGTGTCTTTGTTATAAAAATTGTGAAAGTGAATGTATTTTTTTAACTGTCCACAGAGCCGCTGGTTGTAGTCCCTTTGCACTTAGCATTCTGGGAGACTATTTCCCAAAGGTTTGTATTGCACCTCACACACTGTACATATGTCATATTGACCACTGATTACAGGAGCTGAGGGGTTCCGCACTGGGTATATACTACTTTGGTATATACATTGGGTACTCCCTCGCGTTTTCCATCGGAAACGGAATAGTTGAGGTTCTCAACTGGAGATGGGTCTTCTTCATCAGTGGGTTGGCCGGAATTGCCGTCGCCCCTATCGTTCTCTTCACCGTTAAGGAACCGCAGCGAACGGTCGCCAAGGGAACGCCGGAGACGACCGCTCGGGAGGAGAAGCTCTCGTTCCGCCAGCGATTCTTTCTTCTAGCGGTGACTTTTCTCATGCCTGGGATGTTTGTCCTTTGTATTGCCGGCGGTATCAGAAATGCTGGCGGGTACGTCTGGGCCTACAACACTGAGATATTCTTCGAGAATTTCTACACGAAAGACACGATCAATCGGTTCATGTCGTGGATTCCGTTGGTGGGCGGGTCCCTGGGGGCAGTGGTGGGCGGAGTCATCTCAGACCTGCTGGTGAAGGGGCGTGGCACTATGGCGAGGATATGGGTCATCGTTGTTAGTCAGGTAATTATGGGAGGGGAAAATGATGTCGTTACTCAGGTAATTAGGAGGAAGTGGGGAGGGGAAATGATGTTGTTACTCCGGTAATTAGGAGGAAGTGGGGAGGGGTAAATGATGTTGTTACTCCGGTAATTAGGACGAAGTGGGGAGGGGGGAAATGATTTATATAGGAGGAAGTGGGGAGGGGGTAAAATAGTCAAAGAAGGAAGTGGGGAAGAGGGATGTGATCATATTTCACTAGAGTCATGTCTGACAGCCAGTGGGGTGTGATGAAGCTAGGAAGCTCTGTTTCTTCTCCCTGTGTAGATTGCTGCAGCTCCGTTTGCAGCGGGAGCCCTCTTCCTGCCCTACCCCTGGTGCTTCCTCTCCCTCATCCCCTCCAACATCATCGGTGAGATGTGGATCGGCGTTGCCTCGGCAATCATCGTGGATCTAGCTCCAGCCAAGATCAGGACAGCCTCTCTCGCTCTCTACTTCTTCATCATCACGGTCATCGGAGGGAACTTTAACCTGTTGGTGGAGCCAATCAAACAGGGGTTCTCCCACCATTTTGGGCCCATCACGAGCCTCCGTCTGGCGCTACTGTTCACCTTTCCAGCACTCTATGTGATAGGAGCAGCCCTGTTCCTACTCTCCTATATGTTGATGCAGATAGACCTCAAGTTGAAGCCTAACGCCGAGACGCATGTTCTGGAGAGCCTGCAATCCTCAAGTAGGAGAAAGAGAGAAGAGCCGCCCGACCTCGAGAGAGAGACGTAGGGTGGTGGGCTCTTAATAGAACCATTTGATTTTACTGTGTGCCTGTATTTAGAACTATGACAACAGGTTTTTATGAACTCATAATAAACTGTTTGTATATATTATACTACTGTGTGTAACTCCGACTATACTGACAAATAATATTAAGTTTGAAAGAGACAGTTACAGTTAATAAGGCCAAAAATAATGTTATATATAAATACTCGCACATTATGATACAATACAAAACAGACAATGCGAGAAACGAAACAGTAAGTCTTCTGACAGTGAAAACTATGATAAAACCTTATGAGCTACAAGCAATCCAATTAAGTGAAAGCTGCAGAGAAATATTGAAATCTGAGCCTTCCCACACACACACACACGTGACGAACAACTCCAGCCAGTTATATACTGATGCTATCGTTAGAGGGACAGACCATGACAACGGTTGCTAGGTAGAGAGTAGGTATACAACAGTTTATGCAGAATGATTTGGTAACCATAGGCAATGGTAATTATATGGCAGTCCAGTCAGCACTGAAGTCAAATCCTCTAAATAGTTTCTGAAACAGACAAAATTTGATTGGTTAAATTTTAAGTGACATCATTATGACATCATCGTACCTGCTCATGTGCTCTGAGTGGTCGATTGTTCTTTGGAGGAGAGAGAATTGGCTGCTCTCTAGTGAACTCTTCGTCAAAGTTGCTAATGTCTAGTCTGGAACGCTGGAGAGGAAGAGAAGGGGGAGAGAGAGGAAATAAGGTATGGGAAATTGATGGAGGAAATTGACGTGGGAAATTGACGGGGGAAATTGACGGGGGAAATTGACGGGGGAAATTGACGGGGCAGGAGAGGAAGAGGTAGAGAGAGGAGAAGCGAGTTAGAACTCACCAGAACGGGTCTGAAAGGAGGAGTGACTTCTTTCCTGGCCAGCTTCTCCCAGTCTGTCCTCTGGAGGAGGACGAGACGAGAGGAGAGGTAAGGGAAGAGGTGATAAAAAGAAAGAGAAGGCTTACTCTGAAGAAAGGCTGTCTCTTTATGTCGTATGCGTCCCTCTCACCTCCCCCCAGTCTCTTCTCTGGATTCCGCCTCATCAACTGGACAAGATAAAAACATGTTACCATCCCTCTCTCATATCCTTTGGCTCTCTCCTTACATGTATTGAAAATATATGTGGTTAAACTTACACTAGAAGTCTATTGATTTGGCACCGTTTGTATATATGCCACCTTCAATTCCTCATGTACACACATGTCTCCTGTAATTAACGATGAGATATGTACCTTCCTCATGATGGAGATGGCCTCCGAGGAGAGGAAGCGAGGGTATCGCACGTCGTCGTTGACGATGGAGTCAAACACCTCCTCCTCGTCGTCCCCGGGAAACGGACTCTCCCCCACTAACATCTCGTAGATGAGGACCCCGAGACCCCACCAGTCCACGGCTCTGGTGTATGATACATCTGTCAACACCTGCAGGAGAGAACAAATCATAAATCTAACAAATTTTACGAAATCGCACAAGTAGTTAGTATTGGGTTACACAACTGCCAGTTGTGCTGAAGAGGCAGCGATACATTTGTTCACACACACACACACTGACATTACGAAATCGCACAAGTCACACACACTGAAAATGGCAACCATAATCAAAGGGAAACAAGCCAGGCAGAATTCTGAGACAGTTCGTCCCGTCATAATCACACAAACTACAGCTTGTACAAAATACTAGTGTCATGATGTTGCAGGGGAGGGAAGCGGAGAGAGAGAGAGAGAGAGAGAGAGAGGAGGATCCCTCACCTCAGGTGCCAGGAACTCTGGAGTGCCACAAAACGTGGCCGTCCGACAGCCATACCACATGTCCTCCTTGCACAGTCCGAAGTCTGCAATCTTTACGAATCCGTCTCTGTCCAGGAGAAGGTTGTCCAGCTTCAAATCCCTGCGTGGGGCGAGGAATAGGAGGGCTTCAGTATGCGCAATAACTAAGGTTACTAGGACAACTCAGCAGGTAGGGGTAAGGGTTCAAATCTACATCAAAGCTTGAAACAGCTGTGCTATGGCACAGTACACTCTCACTTAGCAGTGTGAGCTGTTTTCTGTTTTCAAATGTACCTGTAGACAATGCCGTTCATGTGGAGGTACTCCAAACCAAGAACAACGCAGGCAGTGTAGAAACAGGCTCTGGGCTCCTTGAAGACGTCTTGGTGTATGTGCATCATCAGGTCTCCTCCACACGCATACTCCATCACGAAGCACACGTGACCCTGCGTGGTGTGTGGGGCGGGGGAGAGAGGGAAGAGTAGGGGGTGAGTTAGTGCACGTAATATACCTCTGAATATGGGACACCTCTAAACCTTCGATCCCTTTTTCACTTTATTTCTTCACCCACACCCACACACACACACACACACACACCTCAGTCTGGAAGCAGGAGTGGAGATTCACGAGGAAAGGGTGGCGTTCGGAGTTGGCCGTTGTGAATATCCTCTTCTCTGACATGAGACTGTCCACCTCTTCCCTTGAAATGATGTCGGCCTTCTTCAACACCTGTGAGGCACACACACACACACACACACACACACCATGACATGTTTAGTTTGACATTAGTGCCACCATACACGGAGAAACTTTACTGTGTTCTTGAGAGTACAGAACCAAGTATAGCTGTAGGTACGATGAGGTCCAAGGGATGCTATAGACACTGCTTCTATTATCATGGAACGTGTTGGAAAGGACTATGCTGCATTGCCCCCATCATACCCATACATTGAAGGCACATGAGACTCTTGTCTCACACACATTTTCCATGTACATATGTATGTATGTATGTGTGTGTGTGTGTGTGTGTGTGCGTGTGTATCCTTTGGTCTCTTCTTTCTTTCTCTATCTTCCAGTGTGGTGTGCGTAGGGAACTTGTGTGGTTGGAAATTATTTGCAACCATTTCACACGTGGGCAGCCACCTGAGAAAGTTTTTTTCCAGGAAATGTTGCACATGGGCAGCAGCAGGGGCCATATGCTCAGAGGGAAATGACACCAGTGAAAGCTTTTGTTTGTTCTTGCTTACTATGGAATCAACCTCAATTTCTTCACTAAATCTCCTACACACACACTCTTTCTCTCCTCTCTCTCTCTCCTCTATCTCTCTCTCTCTCTCTCCGCTCTCTCTCTCCCTCTCCTCCATCTCTCTCCAAACCTTGATAGCCACAAGCTCTTTCTTGGTGAGGTCTTCTGCCAGCAGAACTTTCCCAAAGTGCCCTCGACCGAGAACTGCCATATACTTGTAGTCTTTCAGCCCTCTCAGGTGGGGGACCACACTACAACATAGAGAGAGAGAGAGAGAGAGAGAGAGAGAACCGTATCGTGCAGCTCTGAGGTATCAAATTACAAACACTACTAGATTGGTATTCAGGCACCATGACAGAGCTACCATGCAAGTAAAAAGTGAAAATGCCTCCACGCATCTGTTACCCGTCACACAGTAAGGCCTCTTCCGCTACAAACACCCATTCCTTTGCTCTTACTCCTAGCATGCACATCAGGCATCTCTCCCCCCCTCTCTCTTCTCTCTCTCTCTCTCCCCAGTAAACCCACCTGGCAGGGGTGGTTTCGGGGAAAATTCGCCCTCCTCCTCCTCCCCCTCCTCCGTGATGAGACACTCTACCAACTGGTTGATGAGAGCCGTGCGAAGTGGAGGACGAGGAGGGAGGGTGGGGTACAGGGGTGGAGTAGGTCGGGGTACTGTTTCCTCCGGAGCCTCGGACCGGGGGAGGGACGCTGGGTAGCCGCATTGGGAGTTCAGGGGGTGTGGTCGGACTGCCTCGGTAGTCCTGTAGGAAGAGAATAGAGATTGGTTTTACACATCACCACACTACAACATCTCTTGTTCATGTCACAAACATAATGTCGCTTGCTCAGTAAGAACTTCTCCATAAACTACATTCGCATGTTTCTTGTTCAGTTCACAAAAACCTAAGTCGTTAGCTGTTCAGCCTCTAAATATGGATCTATGTACGAGGCATACTAGGGATTGAATTTATGGTGGAAAACATCATTAGACAGATTCAGAGGCAAGACTACACCCCTACCCTCCGAGACCACACCCCCACGAGACCACACCCACCTCTCTCCTCTCGGAGCCTCTTTCCCCGTGTCTGGGACTGTGGACGGAGGAAGAGGAAGAAGTGGGCGGGTCCACCTCCCCGATGTAGGTGGATGACTGGAATGCTGCTGGAGGAGGGAGTATCGGCTCTTCCGGAAGCTCCTCCTCCTCGTTAAGAGGCCCGTCGAGAGGAGGAAGGACGCCATTGAGGAGGGACGAGTGACTGCTTCGCTGGCTCCGGGCTCCGCCCCCTTCTGACGGAGGAAACTGACGTTCAAAATCTGGACAAACATGAGACGCACACATACACAACATATATAGGGAGAGGGCTTGTCTTGAAATTCGACTGTACAATCTCTGGCCATCAAACTTACATCAATAAAGATGGAATGGTACTGGCATGTTGAGTTAATGATGTATCGTTCAAGAAAAGGGGCGTGTGTCTGTGGAGTCTGTTATGTAACAGAAAACGTTCCAGGGGAGGGTATTTGGTTTACATATCATCAAATGTTGTGGAAGGGGATCAGTCGTAGACATTACATTCGCATTTTCACCAAATTTCAAACATTAAGTTTTTCGTTACTTAATTATACAGTATAGAGGAGGACTGAGGGAGGAGAGGGTGTGGTCACCTTGAGCCATGCCGGTGACGACGTGGGGCGGAGTCAGGGGGGATTTCGGAGTGCTCTCGCCCGAAGCTGTGAGGGGAGAGAGAGGCGGGGAGCCGTCGGGACCTGCCGCCAGCGAGATCTTGCTCTTACCCCGCTCCTCCTTCCCCTCCGAGATATTGGGGGACGACCCTCCCTCAACGACCACTCGGTCGGCCCTGGCAACCAGTCGGGCCCACGTCACTATGTCCGTGTTCAGCTCAATGGCTCGTGGAAACTTTCCATCTGGAAGAGAACATAAATAGGGAGCTTAGTTACATATGTAGTTTTTGTTTTTTAAGAAACTGACTTTTCTTGAAGAGGCGTCTGCCCCTCTTGAGGTTTGGTTTCCTCGGCTCAGTTCTGGGGATCTCGTATATTACCTGGAGAACATTGATGACATCACACACCAGATCACATGATCCTCACATGACCAGAGCGTGAAAGCACATGACCACAGAGTAATGACATTACACACACCAGATCACGTGATCCTCACATGACCAGAGTGTGAGTCACGTGACCCGGAGGCGTACCTCGGCCAGCAGTATTCCCTGTGGTTCCAGAGGCAGGCAGTGAGTGGTGGAAGACGAGGTGTCGAAGTAGTCCTCTAGCTTGAGGTAGACGAGGCCGCAGAGGCCCTGGTGGGAGGGGGCGTCGGCATCTCTGGAGTAGATCAGGATCTCCAGTTCCCGGTTCTGCAACCAGACACACACACGACACGTAGTGGCCATTGCGAAACACAGGGATGTACAATGCGGAATTTTGTATGTGAAAAACAACAGCAGGGATCAGGGATAAGGGAGAGGTCACCTGGTGTAGTTCAATCTTGATCTGCTGTTCCCAGGCTCGGTTGTTAGGAGTACTCCATCGAGTCTGCTCCACCTCCCTGTTGTCAATGGATACCACCGCACACACCTCCAGGTCTGTGGAGGAGAGGAACGGGTAGAATATAGACACCAAATCTTTCTGAAATGTACAGTGGAACCTCCGAGATAGGGACAACCTCTCTACGAAGGACGCTTGTTTCAACCCCATGCTTGTATTATTTGACCTCCGAGATACAGGGACGACCTCCTCCATACAAGGGAAAGAATTGTTTGCCCAATAGCGTCCCCTGTTCAGAGGTTCCACTCTACTTGCAATATAAGAGTGAAGGCATTGTGCTAGTGTTCCGAGTGTGATGCAGAGAGAGGTATATATACTGTAGGTGACTGACTAGTTGGGTCGTCGGCCACGTGCTCCAGACTCCGCTGTTTCTGGAGACCTGACTTGTTCTTGGTGTGTTTGCTGCCGCCTCTGCGAGGAGGACGGTAGGTGGACCCCGGGCTGGCGTACGAGTTGGACAGAGGTTCCTCCTGTGACTCTTTCTCCCTCTCACGCTCCCTTTCTCTCTCTCTTTCTCGGTGAGAGGGGGCAGGCAGAGTCAGGTAGTTCCTAGCACTGGACAGAATGTGGCCTGGTGGGAGAGAGAGAGAGAGAGGGAGGCTGATGATAATGCTGCAACCTTTGAGATTAGCCGTTTAAGAGCGTCAGTGAGAGTGGTTCATTCTCCGTCTGTATTTGTGAAAGTTTTTTCTGCGAAAATTGTTCATTTCCTACTGTACGATGAAAGTTTTCAGCCTCTGAAGTGTCCAGCTCTCAAAACACACGGACAACTGGTACATACACACACACAGAGTATATACTATACGTATGTATAATTATATGTACAACGGAGAGGAAGTGTAGAGGCAATGTTGATAAACAGAGGCACAAGTCGGGTTGGCTCCCAGTCTCCTAGCTGCTGCTGGAACCAACAGATACAGAACCATTGGAGTGCCAACGCATATGTAGTTTTAAAAAGAGCCGCTATGCGTGGGACCTGGCCCTACAACACTGTTCTCTCTACTGTTCCTACTTATTAGCTACCAGGGCAGCTCGGCAGGCAGGGCTCAAGCCTACTATGCAATAATTGAAGGAAGCCTCAAAGACCGAGTGCTATGGTACAGGAACTGGTCAAGTAAGGCTGTGGTACCTGCTGAGTATGTGCGTGGGGGACTCGAATCAGGGCCACTCAGTGCCATGAGATAGTTGTAGTCCAGAAGACCTTCCACTCCGAGCAACTTCAGGTAGAGCGTGCCTGGGGGAGAGGAGAGAGAGGTAAAAGCCATGTCAACAGAGCTATGTACTTCTCCGGCTCACATATACAACTGCTGGCGGTATACACCTATCTGGACTGAAGGAAATGCTCGGAAAACTGCAAGTTAAGCCTATGGTAGTAGCCCCAAATCTTTGTGTCTAGCAGTAGAGTGTATGTTCTATGCTCATCCTTCCTTCCATTCTCCCTCTCCCTTCCTCTCTCTCTCTCTCTCTCTCTCTCTCAAGTTGCGACTGACCGGTGAGCTGTGCAGGTTTTGGGAGAATAGGGGGCGTGTCTCCGTTCTGGTCTTGCCCGACGCCCTCCGCGAGACTAGGGAACTCCTCCAGTCTGTTGTCCAGTGAGATCCTCAGCAGTCGCAGCTTCTGCACCGACTGCTTCTCGCTCTTCTGTGCCTGTAGAATCACAGACGACACACCAGGTTGGAGCAGGAACCTCAGCATTTCAAATGACATTTGTTTTGTCTTCGTTTGAATGCACAGTTTCGGTTTACGAGCAAACAACCCTCTCCTTTTGTGGCGGAGTTAATTCACAGCTACATTCCCTCCCTCCCTCCCTCCCTCCCTCTCTTCTAGCTGGCTGGTTCTTCATTTAAGACTGAGTGATGGAATTTGCCGGTCAGCATTTTTCATAGCCAACAACATATTTCGTGACTCACAACTTAAATGAAGTAACAAGGCATCTACATAGCTCACCACTTCCAAGTGTTTCTTGTCGGGTTTCTTGTCCGACTGTGCCTTTATGATGCTCCGTGCTCCCTGCAGGAGCCGCGTCTCCACGTCGACACGATACCTCAGCAGAGCAATCCTCCCCTCCGGCGTGGTGGCCAGCGGTTTCTTCTCGTCCGCCTCGCCCGCACACATCTGAAGATTGTCGCTGCGGAGCTTCAAAATCCTCATCTTTAACACTTCGACTTTCTGTCGCGAGTCGGCCAACATTTGCTGAGCCTTGCCCAGCAGAGTACGGTCCTGTTTCGTTTTGGCCTTGGTGATGGTGCGTATCATGCTCTCTGCGCCCTCCTTTACCCTCTGCTCCACGGCCAGCTGCTTCTCCATCATCTCTAGAGTGTGCACATGAGACTTCCTGTGGACGGGAGGGGAGCCTGGGAGGTGCTCCTGGATCACTGGCTCTGGGGGAAAAGAGGGGGGGCAGAGCAAAAATTAGTGAAAATGTAGAGGAGCAAAGAAAAATTACTGGGAAATTGAGGGGAGCAGGAAAAAAAGAGAGTGGGGGAGAAAAAGAGTGAGAGGAGCAAATAAAAAAGGGAGTAGCTCAAAAAAAGAATGTAAGGGGAGCAAAGAATGGGAGATAGAGCAGAAAAAATATGAACGCCTCGCCCCTCACCCTCTTGGTCATCAGGGACCAGTGCCAGGAGCTGGTTCAGCTCAAGGTGAAGATCCTCCAACTTCTCGTTGCATTTCTTCAAGATGGACGCCACGTAGCTGCGTGAGCGTCGGTCGACAGAGGCCCTCTGCAATTTCTCCGCTCCCTCCTTGATTTTCAGCTCCTTCCTTATCTCTAGACGCAGAGTCTCTTTCAGGGTCTCCAGATCAACTGTGTTGTCAGCCATATCTCGAGGTGAGAGAAGAGAGAGAGGAGAGGGGAAGAGAAAGGGGCTGGCTGAGACAGCTGGGCTACTGAGTGAGGAGGTGGAGGGAGGGAGAGTGAAAATATGGCAGTCTTGAATTTACTGTGGGCTGCTTCTGTAAGAGAGAGAGGACAGAGGACAGAGAGGGAGAGAGGGAGAGAGAGAGGGAGAGAGAGGGAGAGAGAGAGGAGAGAGAGAGGAAGAGAGAGAAGACGGGTCAGGAAGGAAGGAAGGAGGAAAAGGTCAGGGGTCAGGGAAGACATCTAATGAATAACATGTAAAGTACCGAATTACTTGAAAGACAAGGACTTCCCCAAGCTAACTGAACACATTCAAACATGAGCGAGAGAGCGAGAGAGAGAGAAGAGGGGATCACGAAGTAATGAGTGGAGAAAAAGGAATGTAGGAATTCATTAGAAACACAGTTCCCAAACCACAGGTGCTCCTCGTGAACATTCCACGAACACTTGCTTCCAAATATGGTCACCCATACTCTGGACATTTCAACTGTCAGTTCGGGTTGCCACAGCAACCAGAGTTGGACTGTTTACCAGCAAATGGGGACTATCATAGAGTTCCGGAGACTGTCAGTGACAGGAGCAGAATGGGCCAATTAGGTGTTGAGTTTCAATGAGATCATTAGCATGGTATTCACTGGGCCAGCTGTATATGACATAATCTCCACTGAAGGTGCATCCAACACTTGGTTTGTTTACAGAATTAGAACTATACTGGCGGTTCATTTTGGGTATGTGAGTGTCCGACCTCTGCTCCGTGTGTGGTATATACACACCTCAGGCCCACACAGTGGGTTGACTAAGGTTGCCTCTAGTGAGGAGTAGCCACACCCTCTCATTAAAAAACAGGAGAGGATTCTGTCTAGTATTGTAACTATTGTTCCCTAATGCCATGAATAGCACTGTTTGGCTATTACGTATCCCTGCAGAGGCTAATGTGAACATGCATTTGAGAGTTTGAAATTACGTCATTCAACATTACACAGGAACAAGCCTACAATTACTGCTAGGCAGACCAGAACCTCTCTCTCTCTCTCTCTCGTGTTTCTCCTCCCCCCGGAGTAACCTCACATGACGATTAGAGTGCAGTGAATTAGTTTTAGATTGAGGGGAGAGGGAGGGAGAGGGAGGGGAGGGGAGAGGGAGAGGGAGGAGAATAAAGCAGTGTTTCAGCACACATTTGGTCGACAATCGAGAAAGCTTGAGTCAGCAGACACAAACAGTCGGGTCCCATCTGGAGACGTAATATTGTGGCTCAGAGGGTCCCTAGGGAGCTGTGAATGATATCACATTTCAACTGCCCTCTGTCGTAAGTGTGGCCTCCGTGAGACGGAGGAAACTGGACAGGAAATGCCAGCTACAGCCCCAACTCACTGGGAAACTTGAGAGAGGAGTTGTCTTTGGGATTGGAGGACAGACTCTGCCACAGAGGTGGCGGCATTTCTCTCTCTATCTCTTCCCCCTGACTCCTGATGGTAGGTGTCATTCCTGGTGCATACACCCTGGAAGACGGCCCTAGTCACTTCCATGGTAACCATTACTGACCTCACACCACCAGAGTATGTAGACACCGACCACTCCCAATGAGATCACTATACACGAAACACCCCTCTCACCCTCTCCCCTTCTCCAACTGTCGCTCTTTCTCTCCTCCCTCTCCTCTTCTTTCCGTAACCCTCAGGCCAGCTGTTGAACCTATCCCCCACCCCTATACATGGGCCATAGAGCTCAACTACACACCAGATGTATATATAAGACCTCAACTGCACCTACACTTCTGCTCAATAGAAAGAGAAATCTAGTGCCCCCCACAACTACTCACTAGACCCACTAACACATATACATCACCTCCTATTGCATGCACACAAGCTCCCTCTAACGTACAGATGGGGCATAATGAGACGAGCTAGTATGTGCTCTGTGGGAAATGTACCATTGGAGTGGCTGCCAAGATTGACAATAGCCAGTGAAGTACACCGATTGGGCCACTCGCCAGGATTTCTATTTGCTCCTTAGCTTCTCGTGCTGTGAGGGATTGGATTGAGCTGGGTTTAGGTCCATCTCTTGGCGACTTCTGATGGTGTCTGGGATAATGATATTCACGGCCTCAATGGGCCCCAGATGATGTACAGTACTAGTTTCTCTCACTGGCTACAACACGCCCAATTGCACCTTCTTTGAATTCATGACTGTACATGAACAGTACCTACCCAGTTAGGAATGGACCATGAATAAGGAAAGTTGGGAGAGAGGGAAGGAGAGAGAGAGAGAGAGAGAGTGACAGACAGAATACAGTGCAACATCTTCTTAAGGGGACACCCTAGGAGAACCTAAAGTCATAGGTGGCCTTGATTCAGTGCCATTTACAAAGATGTGTCCTCTATTAGGGAGTCCATTTTCGGAGGTTTCATTGTTCATGAGAGAGGGGGGGGGGTTGAGTTTTGTAACATCAGAGGGTGCACACATGTCCAGAACAGGTTCTTGGCAAGCTCTAAGACCAATATATGCCTCTTAAGGCATTCAGCACTAGACCCCTTCCTGACTGTGTGAGCAAGCCAGCCGCCACACTGTGACCACTTGGACATGGGGGAGTTGGGGGGAGAGGGGAGAAGGAGGTTTTGGAGCCTGGGAATTGTGGTACTGAGGGACCACCAAAACCACACCTACACATATAGTTACAACCACATATCCTACCTCCCCCCCTCCCTCTAGGCTCCTCTGCTTCCTTCCCACCAACAACACAAACACACTAGAGATGGACAGAGAGACACCTCCAGGGCTAAGGGAAAGAGCTGAGGGGAAAGGTTCAGTCCGTGAGGTCAGGGGTCTCAGCCAAACTGACACATGTTCAGGCATTACTGGCCAGTCTACACACGGCCCAACTCCACAGGCTTTTCCAGAGAGGTGCTACAATCACAGAGGAGGGAGAGGGGAGAGGATGCACACTTCAAAGACAGCAGTCTTGCTAGGGGGTAACCATGGAAGCAAAAAAACAAACTACAGGCCAAGGAAGGTGGACACAACAACAAAATAATGACAGGATATCCTCCAATGTATATACATTGGCACAGCAGGGAGGAGAAGACCTGGAACCGGAATGGGACCGAGACCGGAATGGAACGGAGTCCCTGTCTCCCTATCCTGGAGACCAGCACAGCTTCAGGCATCAGAATGCGGAGCACTAATCACGGCAATCACTGAGTCGCGTTCCAAAAAAGAATGAGTATATGACAACAAAGCCTCACTCCATTAGGACGCACGGCACACATACACACTATACCCCAGAAACGGACTATAGTGGCAGTAGACCGGTAGTAAGAGATTAGGCCACACGCAACGGACACTAGAGCAGTGTGTGTAACAACCACTCCTCCCACGGTTACGTACGTACTGTAGTACACTGCATTCGGTCTCCGCAGCCTCGAGAGAGAGAGAGAGAGAGAGAGAGAGAGAGAGAGAGAGAGGCTAACAGGTAATTGCGGGATGCCACGCAACACCATTCCATAGTCAAAGCTGCTAAGAGTTCTGATTAACGATGTAAGCACTGAATAAGGAACGGAAGAGTTTAGTCTCGTCAATTCTCTCTTTCTCTTTCCCCTACCCCTCTCTCCCTCTACCTCCTTCGCTGTCCGTGTGTGTGAATGGAGGGCCGTGTAGCTAATGTGGAGGTAGACAGACAGGGACTGAAGGATGCTATGAATGAAATAGGCAGTCTGCGGTGCAATATATAGTCAACTCTCCGCATTCTGCTGTTGTTAGGAAGTGCAGCAGACCCGGGATGGACAGGTGACAACAAGAGAGTGGTATAATCAGTCGTAATCAACTTTATTCTACCCCAATTTTCACCATTTTTGTCTGGACACTCCTCGGACTCAGACAAGGAGACAAAGGATAAGAGAAACACCGCGGTAAGCCTGACCAGGGCCTTCAAGAGCCGCTGGAACACAAAGGCACACCACAGCGCTCTTTCTTCTCCCACGTAGCCACTTGGGCCGAGAGAGTAGCATACGCTCTATAGAGTACACACACGCACACGCACGCATGCCAGCTCACCAGCGAGTTGACTGTACGTCGAACTTCCAGGACGAGAGAGCTGGTGAGGGAGGGAGGGTGGTCAAAAGACACAGCAGGACTAATTTTCTTCCCAGCGGGCGCGCGAGACTCTCCAGTCGTGGGACGGGGATGGTAGGGTCGCGAGGTGGAGCCTGCTGCTGACTATGTACACAGACGCCAACGGCGGCGCACCCGGAGAAGGTAAAAAAAAACACTTCTGACCGGAGGAGCGATGAGAGACTGGCGGACAGCAGCTCGGCGAGTGTGCTAATTACCTCCGTGGGCGCTTATTCTGGAAGCGCACGTCGACCGTTTTCCGTAACCAGCGCGCGTTTTGTTCCATTGATGTGGTGGGGTTAGGAAGGATAATTGGTTGGATAAATGCTGATAAACAACGAGAGGGAATTGTCAACAAAAACCTAAAAGGTGGTTACTGCTAGTTCCGAGAGTCATATAGCGCCGCCCTTTGACTTGATGTACTCTTGGACGACGACCCAGGACTCCGCGTCTCCCGCTACTTCCTTCACCACGGCGCAGCTGCACTTGACGACCTTCCGCGGCTTCCCCTCTCGGTCAATCTTGCACAGCCCGACCCACTCCCCCAGCTCTTCCTTGTCTTCCACGCGGAGCAACTTGATGTTGTGCTCGTTGCAGAGCGCCTCAACGAGCCGCGTGTAGCCGTCCTCCGTGCAGTTCTTGGCCAGCAGGCACAGCAGCGCCTGCCGCTTGTCCAGAGCCTTCACCGCCTCGCGGAGTCCGCGCGCCAGCCCGTCGTG
>CASHTH010003757.1:0-23085 GCA_030341885.1 Geodia barretti
TGGCTTTAAAAGTAAACGTTAATCGCTGCTATATCGCATGATTATTAGGGCATGCCAACCTTATGCGTTGCCAGCGCGCGATCATAAAGAGTTAGCCTCGCGGAGCCGATTGAGAAGGCGTGGCACCACGAGGGTTAGCGCGCGCGCGCGTGTATCTGCGCACGCGCACAACTCGACACGAACCGCGGTATATACCGATCGTGCGGAAAGTCGGGACTTGTCCGATAGTGTGGAAAGGAGCTCGGAAAAAGGCTTTTGACCAACGGATTGTCGGATCATGGATTATAACAATGTCGTGGAGGAAAAGGGTCCACAAATCCCCGAAGAGATGGTTATAGCTCCTCCAGCGCGGAGCTCAACAGGTATAGCTAATAACCGTATGACAGGCTAGCGCTACAACTAACACGCACTTTTACTACACCACCTAGCCATAGCCGACTTGGAGATAGTGAAAGAAGAGAGTCCGCATGGCCAAGAAGTGAAGACTGGACCAACATCATCTCTGTCTGCCCCACCTCGAGCTGTTTCAGGTACGAAATACAATCTAGCTAGCTATCTAGCTATGTATTATTTGGAGCCTATTTACTGCTAAACGCATTCTATCACTTTTGCAGCAGCAGAACAAGCTATTAGTGAGAGGGACGAAGCAACTAAAGAAGGTCCACTCGGGTCTCAAGAGATGCTGACCGGTGTACCATCACCAACAGCTGAAGCCCAGTTCGCAGCCCCAGCTACCGACGACGGCAACGAGAAGGAGGAGGAGCAGCAGGGACCGTGGCAGATGCCCATACAAGAGACAGGGCCCCACTTGCCTCAAGAGCTTGCTCAGTGACACAGAACTCTTTTTAACTGTACTAACATTTTGATGCTGTACTTTTATGGCAACCATCGCTGACTTTGTTTTATAATGTATAATGTACCCACATGTTGTATTTGTAATGCCTACCACATGATGCTTGCTGCAACTTCTACTCACATGTTGTTTATTTGTATACCAACCCATGAAGACTTGTCCTGTCTAAGCAAGTTGGGAGTTCATAATAATTTTAGTAGAGCAACGATTGACCTCTTGGTTCACACCCACTGCTCATGCATGGTGAAAAAATGAGTATATACACACTAACAAAAGATGTTACGAGTTCAGTCACTCCACTCGTCACTATCGCAGCAGTCCATGGCCCTCTGAGGTAGGGTCTTCATCTTGATCTCCTGCACTCTCTCTATCATGGCGCGACTGCTCACTGTAATATAGGGGGAAACGGGAGAGGGCATTCATTAGCCAATGATAACCACAGACAACCATTATCTCCATACACAGCATGAATACCACAGTATGACAATATACAACCAAACCTTCTTCTTTTCCCTCATCAGTCTTGAGTCTGGGTTCATAACTCTGATACTTCTTGGGAGCTGGTGCTGCCTTTGGAGCCTCACTCACTGCAAGTAATGAATTTCCAACTCAGGACTCTTTGGCGACTGTTGTGACTTTAGTGGCACCAATGTAACCAGTTTGCGATTCACTATGCCCAAGATTGCTACCAGATATGGTAGCTTGGTAATCTTGTGTGTAAAAGAGTGTGTTATGTGTATTATGTGTGCAACATGATCAGTGTGTGAATAGAGTGTTTTGCTTTCTCACGAGGTCCATTTGTCAGGAGGTCTCTGTTACTGAGTGAGACTGACTCCATCCTCCCAGAGAGCCACTCTGACTGGTCAGAGCTGCCTCCCCGTCACTCTGGTCTCTGGGTACACATCATCCTGGAAATACTCCGTCTGCATCGGAGAGATCGTGGTACATAGTTTTCTGCAAGAGTGGGCACTAAAAATAATCCGTTTGTACCCATCAAAATTTAGTGACACAGTTTTCTTTTGAACTCACCCTAGTCCTGGGGACCTTGAAGAAGATGGGTTCAACAGTAGTCTTGCAGAGTCTGACAGCTCTTGCTATCTCCACTCGTCTCACATCACACAGGTCTTTGGGCAGGTAACTCACTGCCTGCCACAACACACATTCATACTGAATCTTGTTTTGCAAACAAGCAGATGTGTTGCTATTATATACTTGTTATAGGGTAGTGTGATAGGAGGTCTGTCTCTCACCTGGTGTGGGGATCCACATGCAAACGGAGCAACATCAAACAGATATGGCTCCTTATCCTCCACATGCTCATAGGCAATGATAGAGTTGTCTCCCTGGGGAATAAGACACATGTATTGAGGCAAAATGCCATTAGATCTGAAGCAAAAAAACTTAATCCCTAGTGTAAGAGTTTTGCAGCATGTCAACTGCATTTGTGTGTAAGCTCACTGCCTACAAATTACAAAACCGCAAGATTGCAGTCATATATACATTATTATTCATGCATGTCAGTCTCGTTTGAATGAATAACGACGACATTCAAATGAATACCATTAATCCTCACTGAATATTATAAGTCTGTGCAGGTAACTCGCTGCCAGCCAGAACACACATTCATACTGAATCTTGTTTTGCAAGCAAGTAGATGTGTTGCTATTATAATTATAATTATATATATTTTTTATGGTTAGTGTGATAGGAGGTCTGTCTCTCACCTGGTGTGGGGATCCACATGCAAATGGAGCAACATCAAACAGATATGGCTCCTTATCCTCCACATACTCATAGGCAATGATAGAGTTGTCTCCCTGGGGAATAAGACACATACTGAGGCAAAATCCATGAGATCTGAAGCCAAAAAAAATTAATCCCTAGTGTAAGAGTTTTGCAGCATGTCAACTGCGTTTGTGTGGGTGTTGGATAAGCCTATGGATTGATACCAGAAAATAGGGAAGAAAACACTAACTTTCCCGGAGAGGAAGAGGAGACAGGTGTCTGGGTCATAGTGAGGGACGAGGGTTGCCGGGGAGATGGTTGTAGATACAGAGGACAAAGGTCGCGAGAGGTCAGAGGTCACATACAGAGAAATGGTCCGAGAACAAATTCTCAATGCAGTATCAACATTTTGAAGAACTCCTCACTTGTTGAATCCAGACATCGCTAAGCGAGTGTTGTTTAGCCAAACAATGCGGGCGCCACGGCTACCCTCTGGGCCCACCCCCTCGTTAACGGGGGAGGTGGAGTTTCGTGGGTCGTATATTCTGATGACGTGATCCCTGGCGATGGTTGCTAGGAGTTTACCATCTGTACTCCAACTCATGGCAAACAGCTGCATATTAATGAAGTCAAACGAACTGTAGTAGAGTTTGGTATTCTTAACCTACAGCTACATCGAATAGCTTCAGCATAATATGTAGTGAAAGCTGCATGTTAAAAGTCAAACGAGCTTCACAAACTGTAGTAGATTTTTGCTGTAAATCTTAGCCTACAGCTAACTGCCATTGAATAGCTTCAGCATAATAATATGTAGTGAGCCCAGCTCAAAAGGAGCAAAAGAAGATGAATCTAGTTAATGGTTGACATGAGCAAGAAGAAAGAGATTCTCACAGGTTGAGGGAGAGGGTCCATCCTGAGTGAGATGGCTCTCTCCTCAAGGTCCCAGATGAAGAGGTGGCAGTCAAACCCAGCAGTGGCCAGGAGAGAGGAGGCCTGGGGGTGGAAACACAGGAGGTTGGGCTTCTCCTGGTGGCCTGGGAGAGAGAGGAGAGAGAGAGATGCCACTAATGTTTGTATATAGTTCCCATGAGAGAGCCTTAATGTGCAAAACTTCAGCTAGAAACAATTTCTGCGCAACTCAGACCAAATTTGGTGGTGTATGGTGTTGATTTTACCGATGAAGAAGAACTCTGGTTCTTTGACTGTGCCTCCTCTGCCTCCTTCTGGCACCTTCCACACCCTGATCCTGGCATCATCACAGGCTATGTATGGGGGAACACAATCACATACATTACTGCTACAGTGATTCATGCTGTGAATATTTTAAAGAGGATGACTTTCCTTAAACGATGTATATACAAGTCAGCTAACGCTTCTAAGCTGCATAATTCAAAATTCAGTGAGGAAAGCAGTGTGTGCCAGTGCTGATCTGGCTAGAGATAAGCAGTGTGAATTAATGGAATGAGATATTCACAGAGGACCGCGGGAGGTGAATGGAGTTGGTAAATGGCCATGGTCCTTAACAAAGACGTGAATATTATACGTATTATTACGTAAAATTAATATGTGGGCGGGCTTGACAAACATCCATGATTGTTATCATGCAGGCTTACCTACTACTAGTCTGTGGTTGTTGAAAGGATCGAAGACAAAGTCCATGATATTTGCCGAATTCTGAAACATCAAAACTTCGTCCGTGTCCTGACGACCTGTGTGAGTCAGCTGTGGATGGATAATTACATCACAATGACGTAATGCGAGTAATTGATTCCCCGAACCTTGAAGATGCCAATCTGTCCGCCAGCGATGTCAAGAGCTGCAGCCACGAAATCTCTGTTTGCCTGCAAAAGAACAACACCATTCCAGTTCTGGCTGCTCTTTCAAATCAAAGTTCATTATCTAGCTAAAATAGCAGCTCTACATTGCTTATGCAGGCTTCTATTGATTCAATTCATCTTCCCTAATTATCTAGCTAAATAGCAGCTCTAGACTGATTCAACTCTCTCATAATCATTCTCCCCCCATCATTATCTTGCTAATGCTACAGTCACTGACTGACCTGGAAGCCATTGCTGTCTCCAGGCACTGCCACACTCAGTTTAGGCAGCTTCTCAATGTGTGTGCTTCGATGCAGCGTCCCTCCCTGGATGTGACGAAACTTTGACGAACGCACGATGTTCAGCACTTTGGGCGTCGGGCTGAAGGAAGACGACCGAGATTCTTCTTCAGACACGGAGCGAGAGACTGGGGTGGGGGAATTTCCCCCTGGGGTAGGGGATTTCCCGACTGGGGTGGGGGATTTCCCCTCAGAGGGTGGTCCGATTTCTGGGGATTTCGTTCCGTTCTGTTTGGAGTGTGATTTTGGTTGGGATGCGGCTTTCGGTTGTCCCTTTGGATCCAAACTGACTTTAGCTACCTGCAGAGAGATCATGTGATCATCACATGACAATCACATGACCAGAAAATCAACAGACAACAAAAGAATATGTATATAGTAAAACTACGTCTTTTGCAAGCCTTTGCAAGCCTTCCCAAGCAAGCACTTGTGGCGCAATTGGTTAGCGCGTTCGGCTGTTAACCGAAAGGTTGCTGGTTCGAGCCCAGCCAGGTGCGGATTTTTTCTTTTCTCACACTCTCGAATCTTCATCTTGTATATACCTTCCCATTTTGTCCTTGGCACCACTGGTCTGCAGTGAGTGCTGGTTCACTGCCGGCAGTGTCTGGGAACAGGTCGCTGTGGAACTCACTCTGACTCTAGAGGAAGATGGTATTGAAGGAAAATGCTTTATACCGTTAGTTAGATATAGAGAATAAAATGGTGATAAGGTGGACCCAACAGAATGCGGAAAACACATTTTGATAATAGAGATGACAAGAAAACGATAGATGGAACAGACAGTACAAAGGTTATCTCTCCCCTCACCTTTCTCTGTACATGGTAGCCAACTGGGATGATGGATGTGTCAACTGCAGAAATCTCGCGATCTGACACGACATTACGTTCACAGCCCTCTTGGGCACCATCCCCATCCCTTTCTGCTGCTCTGCTCCCCGATACACATTGGGACCTGCTCACATAGCACGACAGAAACATGCATCGTAAATCATGTGGAGGAGTATTCTTTTCTGTTCAGATGGAGCAAAAAGTACTACATGTTTGCATTATCAGGATCTGTAGCCAAGTACAGCCTAGAAAATATTTTGTAGGTGTTTAAGTGAAATCCCAGGCATTATATTATTGTGACATTATAGTGCACATTTGACCCCTAATTATAGTATTATAATTATATACCTTGTGAGAGATATGGCGACTTTTCTGGAACTTCGTAGAACATGAGAGTAGATTCACTCTAAGAAAAAAATATTGAAATTTGATGTTTTCATTAGCAAGGTTAATTAGGGGGCTTACCTTCATTGCTACAAGATTGAGTTGTGTTTGTAGCTGAATATCCCGCTGACTGCCCTGAACTCTATGTAGCGACTGCAGCTGCTCTCCGTGATCAGATCCACCATCTCTCTCCGACAGAAGATCAACTGAACACCACACACATCAACACCAATATATGATAGAGTTTTCTCTTGCCTTTGGAATGAGGTCAAAGTTGAATTGTCTCCATTCCGGTTCAAGAGACTGCCAGGTGACCTTCGAACTTTGTTGTGTAGTGGGCGGAGCTTCATCAACATTAGCTTTATCCGTCTCATCACTCCCACCATCACCAACAGAACTCTCCTCGCAATCTCCACTCCCACCTTCACCAACAGCACCCTCCTCAGTGTCATGTTCACTAGTCACAACTTCCACGTCCTCACCGCCACACCTTTCCTCTCCCCTGCACAAGACACAATCAGCAGAGAAAGATAAAGAAAGAGAGGAGCGAGATACAGAAGGTGAAAAAGATGAAATCATAGGGGTAAAAGACAAAAGCCTCACTGTGTGTGTATGAGCTCCACCAGGTTAGTGACCGAGGAAGAAAGACGAGGTCGAACTATCTCCAATACACTCTCTCCCTCGCAGGGGACGTAGGGAGGAGGGTGGGGCTGTGGATCACGTGATTCAGGGGGTGTGGTCTCGGGATCACGTGATCTGTGCTCTGCAATCCACTGCTGCATTTCCCTGTGCATGAGGCTACCCCACAGCTCTCCATAGTAGGAATTGCTGTAGGTGAGGAATTAGGGAAGTAGGGAGATATGAAAATGAAACCCTTCTCTAACCGATCATGGTGAAGCACTGATTTCCCGGCTCTAGAAAGTGCAGCTGCCAGTATACTCTGTACTAGTCCTGTAGACGACATAGTAGGGACTAAGCAAAAATGAAAATGTGCTGACTGCACTGTTAATGCACAAAAATGGCTGGGCCGCTGCTTTCCGGGAAAGTGAAGGCGGTTCTGTTCGATGTAGGTGGAGTCCTCTTCTCGCCGCCACAGTTCGCCATCGCTGAGGTGGAGAGGGAGCACGGACTACCTCTGTGAGCTCTGACAGTGGACGAGTTCGCACATTTCCATCTTCAGGGGCACTTTGGTGTGAGCGTTTGTGGCCGGAGAACCTAACAATGCCTTCTGCAAGCTGGAAAGAGGAGAACTGACGCTCTCACAGGTTAAACTAGCTTCTAGTAGCAACATTAGCTTGTTAGCTTGGCTAATTTTGCCTTGTCAGTTGAATTAGTAGCTAGCCCTTAGGACATCGAGTCGTCTCCAGTTTCGGCTCGTTTCTCTTTGTTGAAAGTTCTTTCCAGAGTTTGAGAGTGAGGTGGAGAGAGTGGTGGAGTCTCACGGCTCCACTGTGCCCGCTGGGTTCTCAGCCTCGGTTCTGTTCCAGAGAATGTCCAGCTCAGTGAGACCTGTACCTGCCATGGTCAGAGCTGTGGACACCATACAGCAGGCTGGTGAGATGGAAAATAAATCATAGTGTGACAACTTTACGGGAGAAGACTTCACAAAGTTTGCAGTTTTTGAGCCATTGGAGAAAGGTTTCTCTACTAAATTATGTGTATAGGCAGGGGCATTCGAAATGTTTTGTTCACAAATTCTACCAAATTGCAAAGTTTCTCCCTTGTAACTATTATTACTAAGAATTCTTCTTCATGTCATTTCTGTCGCTGTAGGAGTCTGTTTTTATCCTGTCACTATGAATTTCTCTTTTACACCATTTGGTTGGGATATTATTCCAGGCTATAAGACTGGGGTGATCACTAACAACTGGATTGATGAGAAGACCAATAAACTGATGACACAGTTTCTCAACAGACATTTCGACGTTGTTCTCCAGTCATGTCAACTGGGGATCCGTAAACCTAATCCTCTCATATATCGACTGGCCTGTCATAGACTGGAAGTCCAGCCTTCACAGGTAACAGGGCATATTCCTATCTCGTTGGTAATCTAGGCCTCAGTCATTATGATGCATCCTTCCGCATTCTGCAGTGCTTCTAATCCCAATTCCAGTTTTAATAGAGCCTTTACTAGCCATTGGCGAGCTAATGCGAGTTAGCCTTTTAGAATTAGGTGCAACAATACTGTATGGTAAAAATGCTGTCTTTCACACAATTAAAATGACTAGGTGCTCGCTTCATTAGCAAATATATAGAGTGGAGAAGAACCTCATGCAGCCATCTATTTGTAGGCAGTGTTTCTGGATGACTTGGGTCGTAACGTGAGAGCTGCCAGAGACGTTGGCATGACTGCAGTGAGGGTGAGAGAGACACATCAGGCTCTCAGAGAACTGGGGACGCTGCTGGGAGTGAGGCTGGCATTTGAGAAGACTGATAGTAGTAGTAGCTCTAGTCATGTCTCACTAAAATCTTTGCTTTAACGAGCCGGCTACGATGCACGCATGTGCCTTGGTGTAGGAGCACGTGGTCGGGGCATTTTGCTGGTTCGCTCGTCGCCGGGTGGAAGCTCCTCTCTTGCCTGTTCATTTTTTTATTTATTTTCCTCTCCATCCCTTCGGGGGTGTGATCAGGACTGGGTTGGGGCAAGAGTGGAGCCGGAAATGGAATGACTCCACCTCCAGGAAGAGCATTGCCACGCCCCTCTCGAGCAGCAGAGCCCAGTACAGTGCTTTGGCCAGCATCCCTAATGAACCAAGCAGTTGACATGGCAGTAGGCTAGGCAGCGATCGATCGGGCTTATGGAGTGGAATTAGTGCCAGTATTCATCACGGCCCAAAGACGATTGCGAAATTTCATTCCGTTTCGTCGCTATTTAATTACACGACTTATTTATAAACATCGACTTCGACGGTATACGGGGCACTTCATAATTCCATCGACTTCGAAATTAGGTTTGGCGGTATACGGGGCACTTCATAATTCGCGTATTTACATCGACTTCGAAATTAGGTTTGGCGGTACGGGGCACTTCATAATTCCATCGACTTCGAAATTAGGTTTGGCGGTATACGGGGCACTTCATAATTCCATCGACTTCGAAATTAGGTTTGGCGGTATACGGGGCACTTCATAATTCGCGTATTTACATCGACTTCGAAATTAGGTTTGGCGGTACGGGGCACTTCATAATTCCATCGACTTCGAAATTAGGTTTGGCGGTACGGGGCACTTCATAATTCCATCGACTTCGAAATTAGTTTGGCGGTATACGGGCACTTCATAATTCCATCGACTTCGAAATTAGGTTTGGCGGTATACGGGGCACTTCATAATTCGCGTATTTACATCGACTTCGAAATTAGGTTTGGCGGTACGGGGCACTTCATAATTCGCGTATTTAGAACACCTATAACCTTTCGGTACGTGCACGTGCATTACCGGGCATGCGCATATATATATGCGCGGCAGTGCGCAGCGCCCCCAACCACTGCACTGTGGTATATACACTCCTGAAAAAAGGTTACGATTTACCGTGCTCCGGCGCTCCAGCGAGCGTGTATATACTGGATCGAGTATTATAGCAGACCCTCGAGCAGACCAACGGATTGTCACATCATGAACATCCAGGAGGAGAACATTGCCGTGGAGGAAGAGGGTCCACAAATCCCCGAAGAGATGGTCCTAGCTCCTCCAGCGCGGAGCTCAACAGGTATAGCTAATAACCGTATGACAGGCTAGCGCTGCAACTAACACGCACTTTTACTACACCACCAAGCCATAGCCGACTTGGAGACAGTGAAAGAAGAGAGTCCGCATGGCCAAGAAGTGAAGACTGGACCAGCATCATCTCTGTCTGCCCCAGCAGTTACTCCTCGAGCTGTTTCAGGTAAGAAATACAATCTAGCTAGCTATCTAGCTATATATTATATTTGGAGCCTATTTACTGCTAAAATTAAGCATTCTATCACTTTTGCAGCAGCAGAACAAGCTATTAGTGAGAGGGACGAAGCAACTAAAGAAGGTCCACTCAGGTCTCAAGAGATGCTGACCGGTGTACCATCACCAACAGCTGAAGCCCAGTTCGCAGCCCCAGCTAACAGCAAGAGGCAGGAGGAGAAGGAGGAGCAGGGACCATGGGAGATGCCCATACAAGAGACAGGCCCCCACCTCCCTCAAGAGCTTGCTCAGTGACAAAGAACTCAACCTGACATTTTATGTTTTGTATGATGCTGTCTATTTTTACCCATGAGGACTTGTTTTTATAATGTATAATGGTATTTTGCTGTGTATTTGTAATGCCTATAATAATTTATACCCATGATGGCTTGCCTGCAAATGTACTCACATTGTTGTTTATTTGTAATGCCAACCAACTTGTCCTATCTAAGCAAGTTCGAGTTCATACATATTACAGTAGAGCAACGAATTGACCTCATTGGTTCACACCCAGTGCTGATGCATAGAGAGAAAAAATGAGTACACACTAAAAAAGATGTTATGAGTTCAGTCACTCCACTCGTCACTATCACAGCCGTCCATGGCCTCTTGAGGTAGAGGGTCTTCATCTTGATCTCCCATCTTCTCTATCATGGCTGACATCAGCTGTATATAGGGGACAGCGGGAGTGGGCAGCATTGCCAATGATAACCATACAGACAAAACACTTACCACCATAGAATACCACAGTATGACAAGTATACAACCAAACCTCTTCTTTCTTTTCCTAGGTAGCCACAGGCTATAATAATTTTATGGGGGAAACATGACATTTGAAGAGATTCATACAGTACTGTTATGCACGAGAATCATAGTGTGTATGTTATGAATATTCCATGAATATAGCATTGTTCGTGTGACTGGCAAGTGTGACTGTTGCCAGTCACACTGCAGAACGATAATTGACTATACAAGACATACATAGTCATGACGGAATGTGGGTGACATTAAAACTGCCTTATAAATGTGATCTCAGAATATGTTACTGTGTGCCGGATGTAACTATTGAGGAGGGCTTGCTTCACTCGCCAATAGTGAAATACACACAGATAAAAGTAGTATGCAAACACTCAAGGATTGGTCATTACCTACAACTAATCTGTGGTTGTTGAAAGGATCGAAGCCACGCTCAGTTTAGGCAGTTTCTCAATGTGAGTGCTTCGATGCAGCGTCCCTCCCTGGACGTGACGAAACTTTGACGAACGCACGATGTTCAGCACTTTGGGCGTCGGGCTGAAGGAAGACGACCGAGATTCTTCTGAAACGGAGCGAGAGTCTGGGGTGGGGGATTTTCCCCCTGGGGTAGGGGATTTCCCCTCAGAGGGTGGTCTGATTTCTGGGGATTTCGTTCCGTTCTGTTTGGAGTGTGATTTTGGTTGTGATGCGGCTTTCGGTTGCCTCGTTGGATCCAAACTGACTTTAGCTACCTGCAGAGAGATCATGTGATCATTACATGACAATCACATGACCATAAAATCGGTTATCTCTCTCCCCTCACCTTTCTCTGTACATGGTAGCCAACTGGGATGATGGAGTTCTGTGTCAGCTGCAGAAATCTCGCGATCTGACACGACATTACGTTCACAGCCCTCTTGGGCACCATCCCCATCCCTTTCTGCTGCTCTGCTCCCCGATACACATTGGGACCTGCTCACATAGCACGACAGAAACATGCATCGTAAATCATGTGGAGGAGTATTCTTCTCTATTCAGATGGAGCAAAAAGTATTACATGTTTTATCATGCATTATCAGGATTTGTAGCCAAGTATAGCCTAGTAAATATTTCGTATGTGAAATCCCAGGCATTATATTATGACATTATGATGCACATTTGACCCCCAATTATAGTATTATAATTATATACCTTGTGAGAGGTATGGTGACTTTTCTGATACTTCGTAGAACATGAGAGTAGATTCACTCTAAGAAAATAATATGGAAATTTGATGTTTAATTAGCAAGGTTAATTAGGGGGCTTACCTTCATTGCTACAAGATTGAGTTGTGTTTGTAGCTGAATATCCCGCTGACTGCCCTGAACTCTATGTAGCGACTGCAGCTGCTCTCCGTGATCAGATCCACCATCTCTCCCCGACAGAAGATCAACTGAACATCACACACATCAACACCGATATATGATAGTTTTCCTCTTGCCTTTGGAATGAGGTCAAAGTTGAATCGTCTCCATTCCGGTTCAAGAGACTGCCAGGTGACCTTTGGTCCCTACCCCCAAAAAATTTTGCCAAGGAAACGTTACATGGTGTTCTCAACTAAATTTGAGAACTCCCTCTCTAATGTAAATACACTCAGTCCTCACTCTCACTGTGTGTGTATGAGCTCCACCAGGTTAGTGACCGAGGAAGAAAGACGAGGTCGAACTATCTCCAACACACTCTCTCCCTCGCAGGGGACGTAGGGAGGAGGAGGAGGGTGGGGCTGTGGATCATGTAATTCTGGGGGTGTGGTCTCGGGATCACGTGATCTGTGCTCAGCCATCCACTGCTGCATTTCCCTGTGCCATGAGACTACCCCACAGCTCTCCATATAGAATTGCTGTAGGTGAGGAATTAGGAAGTAGTGAGATCACAAATGAACCCTTCTCTAACCGATCAAGGTGAAGCACTGATTTCCCGGCCTAGCTCGTAGAAGTGCAGCTGCCAGTATACTCTGTACTAGTCCTGTAGACGACATAGTAGGGACTATTTATAAAGCACACACTTGCCCACTCACCAGTTCCGTCTACCACGACGTCAAATTCTGACGGCAGCTCGTCCTGTGGCAGATGAGCCATGTTCTTTATACTGTAGACACTGTCTTTCACCCCCCAGTTTAGCCAAGAACCCCAGAGCTGAAAGCGCGGAACACTCCCGTTGTCTCGGCCCGACCTCTATCTGCTGACTCAGCAATAAAGCATAGCGCTGACTCGGCAGAAAAATTAATGTGCTGACTCAGCACTGCACCGTTAATGCACAAAATGGCTGGGGCCGCCGCTTCCCGGAAAGTGAAGCGTGTTCTGTTCGATGTAGGTGGAGTCCTCTTCTCGCCGCCAAGATCGCCATCTCTGATGTGGAGAGGAGCACGGACTACCCTCTGTGAGCTCTGACAGCGGCCGAGTTCCCACGCACTTTCCATCTTCGTCTCTCCTCAGGGCACTTTGGTGCGAGCGTTTGTGGCCGAGACTAACAATGCCTTCTGCAGCTGGAGAGGAGAACTGACGCTCTCACAGGTAAACTAGCTTCTAGTGGCAAACATTAGCTTGTTAGCTTGGCTAATTTTGCCTTGTCAGTTGATAGCTAGCCCTATAGGACATCGAGTCGTCTCTAGTTTCGTCTCGTTTGCTGAAATTCTCCAGAGTTTGAGAGTGAGGTGGAGATGAGTGGTGGAGTCTCACGGCTCCACTGTGCCCGCTGGGTTCTCAGCCTCGTGCTGTTCCAGAGAATGTCCACGCTCAGTGAGACCTGTACTGCCATGATCAGAGCTGTGGACACCTTACAACACGCTGGTGAGATGGAAAATAAATCATAGTGTAACAACTTACGGTAGAGACTTCACAAGTTTTGCAGTTTTTGAGGCCATATGGAGAAAGGTTTCTCTACTAATTATGTGTATAGGCAGGGGCATTCATATATACAACCGAAATGTTTGTGTTCTGCTCACAAACTTCTACAATTGCAAGGGTATCTCTCTTGAACATAAAAATATAGACCTGTTCAAGACAGTTCTGCATGCTGTCATTGTCTGTCGTACTAGTATATATAACGAGATAACTGTTATATCAGCACGGCTGCTCGCTATATATGAGTCTTTTCTCTTTTACACATTGGTCTGCGATAAGTCCAACGCCAGGGGTCGTACAAAGTCACATAACAACTGTGATTGCGGACAGAGTATTACAAATTAGAACAAAAGACGACACAATAACTGACTGACTCTAGTCCTGCAACAGACAGATTTCGACGTTGTTACTCCAATCACGGTGTCAAGCCTGCTGGATCCGTAAACACCTCAATCCTCTCATATATCGACTGGCCTGTCATAGACTACGAGAAGAAGTTCCACAGCCCGTTCAATCCGATGCAACCTTAATTCTGCACATCTTCCTCCCTCTACGTTGGATCATCTACCGGCCTCATAACACGTGATGACATCCACTCCCGACCATATCTGCGCAGGTTGCTTCCATAAAAATCACTATGATTAATAATAGAAAAGCCGAATTACAACCCTCCACTTTATTCTGGCCGAGCCAGCATGCGCGAGACATATACAGCACTTATACTAATGTGGTGATATGGTAAAAAGTGACACATGTCTTATAACGCCACACTTGAAGAAATAGCATAACCCATTAATCCGCTATAACCCGTTTCACTCCTCCCCCCTCCCCCTTTCCCTCTCCAATCCACACTATCGCTCGCTCCCATTCCCCTCCCACCCCCCGCGCCCCCACCCGACTGCCCAGGGCAGGCGTGCTCCACGTCGCTCCCGACATGATGCCCCCCCCCTCGACTTCCTATCTCCCATCAACCCATTTTCCCCTAGGTACTTTCGCCTCCGCGACTTCACATCGCTCTTATACCCTCCCCTTTTCCAGGTGTCTTAGACTGACGAGTGGACGAAGACACCTCATGCATATATACATGTCTCACAGCTATATAATTATACTGAGCCAAAGCATCCAATATATGTGGCAAGCAGATGTTTCCTGGGATGACAATAGATGGCGGTCACGAACGTAACGTGAGAGCTGAAAGACCAGAGAAGTTGGACATGACTGCAAATGATGTAATTAACATGAAGCATTGATAGTTTACGAGACACGAAACAACCATCAGATCTCTCAGAGCACTGGGGACGGGAAGGGGCGCTGCTCAAGAGCTGGAGTCAGGCTGGTGGACCATTGAAAAGACTGATTAGTAGATAGCTCTAGTCATGGCTCTAGTCATGTCTCACTAAAATCTTTGCTTTAGAAGTAAACGTAATATCGCATGATTATATGGCATGCCAACATTATGCGCGCGGAGCCGATTGAGAAGGCGTGGCTCCGTGAGGCTAATCAGAGTTACTTAAAGCGGTGTGCGCATGCGTAAGTTTCGATAAAACTACAGCGAGCCCTAGGCGACTTGAAACAGCAAGAGCTATTCACTGTTCAACTCAAACAGGCTCGCTCTGTAAATTAAACTAAATGTACCAGGTGTCGCACGGTGCTGGCTCCGCGAGACTAGATGACTGTCACACCCCATGACACACCCAGCATGCAGCAGACTGTCAGATCATGCAGATGACGGTATCCCACTTGCATGACGTAATCACAATAACTAGCATCGTCACGCGATGCTAAAATGCTTCTTGTGCTCACGTGCAGCAGCTATAATAAGGCCACCATGGTGGCCTTATTATAGCTGCTGCACGTGAGCACAAGAAGCATTTTAGCATCGCGTGACGATGCTAGTTATTGTATATACCAGGGAGCGCATTCGAGTAGTATAGCAGGCCCTCGAGCAGACCATTATATTTTACGAGCAGACCAACAGATTGTCACATCATGAACATCCAGGAAGAGAACATTGCCGTGGAGGAAGAGGGTCCACAAATCCCCGAAGAGATGGTCCTAGCTCCTCCAGCGCGGAGCTCAACAGCAAGTAGAAGCTAGCGCAATTAACTAGCACGCATTTCTAATGTATTTGCTACACAGCACACCAAGGCATAGCCAACTTGGGGACAGTGAAAGAAGTGAGTCAGCATGGCCAAGAAGTGATTACTGGACCAGCATCATCTAAGTCTGCCCAAGCAGTTACTCTGGATCCTCGAGCTGTTTCAGGTAAGAAATACAGTTATCAGCTATCATACATAGCTAGCTAGCTATGTATATAGCTAGCTAAGCTAGCTGTTATTAGGACTTTGTATTTGGAGCCAATTCACTGCTAAAAGCATTCATCGCCTTAGCAGCAGCAGAACAAGCTATGAGCTGCTGGGAAGAGAGGGAAGGAGCTAAAGAAGATCCACTCGGGTCTCAAGAGATGCTGACCGGTGTACCATCACCAACAGCTGAAGCCAAGCTCGCAGCCCCAGCTACTGACGAAAGCACCGAGAGACAGCAGGAGAAGGAAGAGAAGGAGGAGGAGCAGGGACCATGGGAGATGCCCATACAAGAGACAGGGCCCCACTTCCCTCAAGAGCTTGCTCAGTGACAAAACATTTAAACAGACATTTCTTACGTTCTTATACCGTATAATTTATCTCTGATTTTATTTATCCCATGATGACTTGCCTGCAGAATTTGTATAATGTACTGACACATTTGTATTTTGCCATGTAGAATTATAGTAGAGCAACGAATTGGTTCACACATGTGGAAAAACGGGTACACACTAAAAAAAAGGATCTTACAATTATTCAACAAAGAAACGGGAGTTCAGTCACTCCACTCGTCACTATCACAGCCATCCATGGCCTCTTGAGGTAGAGGGTCTTCATCTTGATCTCCCATCTTCTCTATCATGACTGACATCAGCTGCAGGGGGACAGTGGGAGTAGGCAGCATTAGCCAATGATAACCAGACAGACAACAACATTTAGGCCATTCTCTCAGAGAATACCACAGTATGGAACTAACCTCCTCTTTCTTTTCCTCATCAGTCTTGAAGTCTGGGTTATAACTCTGATACTTCTTGGGAGCTGGTGCTGCTTTTGGAGCTTCACTCACTGCAAGTAATTGAAAGACATTCATAAGACATGCATTCCCAATCTGGGAGTCTTGCAAGTGTGTCAGCATTGTGTAGCTAAGAGCCTCACAAGGTTCCATGTCATGAGGTCTGAGACTGAGAGAAGACTGGACTCCATCCTTCCCAGAGAGCCACTCCTGACTGGCCAGAGCTGCCTCCCATGTCACTCTGGTCTCTGGGTACACATCATCCTGGAAATACTCTGTCTGCATCGGAGAGAAGAACTGAGATCACGGTACGTAAATGAACAGGTTCTCTGCAAGAGATGCACTAAACGTATTGATTAACTGACACGGCATAAGGTAACCAGGTAGGTAAAAGGCCTTCTTGGTTTTATTTTGTACAATTCTGGGACTGATTGTTTTTGCATATTTTCACTGAACAATAGCACCACTCTCAGCTACTAAAAATTAATTCCACTTTCTAAGTTAGTTACACAGCAAAAAAAGCTTTGCAAAAATGTTTTTCTTTTGAACTCACCCTAGTCCTGGGGACCTTGAAGAAGATGGGTTCAACAGTAGTCTTGCAGAGTCTGACAGCTCTTGCTATCTCCACTCGTCTCACATCACACAGGTCTTTGGGCAGGTAACTCACTGCCTGCCACAACACACATTCATACTGAATCTTGTTTTGCAAGCAAGCAGATGTGTTATCTATATATATATTTTTATGGTTAGTGTGATTGGAGGTCTGTCTCTCACCTGGTGTGGGGATCCACATGCAAATGGAGCAACATCAAACAGATATGGCTTCTTATCCTCCACATACTCATAGGCAATGATTGAGTTGTCTCCCTGGGGAATAAGACACAAACCCATGAGACCTGAAGCAAAAAATGTAATCCCTAGTGCAAGAGTTTAACTGCACGTGAACTGCATTTGTGTGGGTGTTGGATAAGCCTGTGTGGTAATTCGGATAAGGACAGTTACCAATGTCTTGAATGGAGAGGAAATAGGGAAGAAAACACTAACTTTCCCGGAGAGGAAGAGGAGGCAGGTGTCTGGGTCGTAGTGAGGAACGAGTGTTGCCGGGGAGATGGTGGAAGATACAGAGGACAAAGGTCGCGAGAGGTCAGAAGTCACATACAGAGAAATGGTCCGAGAACTTGTCCTGTTGACAGTGAACAAATTCTCAATGCAGTATCAAAATTTTTTTTATAACCCCTCACTTGTTGAATCCAGACACCGCTAAGTGAGTGTTGTTTAGCCAAACGATGCGGGCGCCACGGCTACCCTCTGGCCCCACCCCCTCGTTAACTGGGGAGGTGGAGTTTCGCGGGTCGTATATTCTGATGACGTGATCCCTGGCGATGGTTGCTAGGAGTTTACCATCTGGACTCCAGCTCATGGCAAACAGCTGCATGTTAATAAAGTCAAACGAACTGTAGTAGAGTTTGGTATTTTTAGCCTACAGCTATGTAACTGCCATTGAATAGCCAGCATAATATGTAGTGAGCTCGGCTCAAAAAGGGAGCAAATGAAGTAATAATGGTTGACATGAGCAAGAAGAAAGAGATTCTCACAGGTTGAGGGAGAGGGTCCATCCTGAGTGAGATGGCTCTCTCCTCAAGGTTCCAGATGAAGAGGTGGCAGTCAAACCCAGCAGTGGCCAGGAGAGAGGAGGCCTGGGGGTGGAAACACAGGAGGTTGGGCTTCTCCTGGTGGCCTGGGAGAGAGAGGAGAGAGAGATGCCACTAATGTTTGTATATAGTTCCCATGAGAGAGCCTTAATGTGCAAAACTTCAGCTAGTGTTGCAGACATGGAAAAATTAAGAAACAATTTCTGCGCAACTCAGACAACATTTGGTGGTGTATGGTGTTGATTTTACCGATGAGGAAGAACTCTGGTTCTTTGACTGTGCCTCCTCTGCCTCCTTCTGGCACCTTCCACACCCTGATCCTGGCATCATCACAGGCTATTGGGAGAACACAATCACATACATTACTGCATAGAGTGATTCATGCTGTGAATATTTTAAAGAGGATGGCTTTCCTTAAACGATGTATATACAAGTCAGCTAACGCTTCTAAGCTGCATAATTCAAAATTCAGTAGGAAAGCAGTGTGTGCCAGTGCTTACGTCTTTACATAACTCAAACAAATACGTGGGCTGGCTTGACAAACATCCACGAATTGTTATCATGCAGGCTTACCTACTACTAATCTGTGGTTGTTGAAAGGATCGAAGACAAAGTCCATGATATTTGCCGAATTCTGAAACATCAGAACTTCGTCGGTGTCCTGACGACCTGTGTGAGTCAGCTGTGTGGATGGATAATGACATCACAATGACGTAATGCGAGTAATTTATTCCCCGAACCTTGAAGATGCCAATCTGTCCGCCAGCGATGTCAAGAGCTGCAGCCACGAAATCTCTGTTTGCCTGCAAAAGAACAACACCATTCCAGTTCTGGCTGCTCTTTCAAATCAAAGTTCATTATCTAGCTAAAATAGCAGCTCTACATTGCTTATGCAGGCTTCTATTCATCTTCCCTCATTATCTAGCTAAATAGCAGCTCTACATTGCTTCTGCAGGCTTCTATTCATCTTCCCTCATTATCTAGCTAAATAGCAGCTCTACACTGATTCAACTCTCTCATAATCAATCTCCCCCCATCATTATCTTACTAATGCTACAGTCACTGACTGACTCACCTGGAAGCCATTGCTGTCTCCGGGCACTGCCACACTCAGTTTAGGCAGTTTCTCAATGTGAGTGCTTCGATGTAGCGTCCCTCCCTGGATGTGACGAAACTTTGACAAACGCACGATGTTCAGCACTTTGGGCGTCGGGCTGAAGGAAGACGACCGAGATTCTTCTTCAGAAACGGAGCGAGAGTCTGGGGTGGGGGGTTTTCCCCCTGGGGTAGGGGATTTCCCGACTGGGGTGGGGGATTTCCCCTCAGAGGGTGGTCTGATTTCTGGGGATTTCGTTCCGTTCTGTTTGGAGTGTGATTTTGGTTGTGATGCGGCTTTAGGTTGTCCCTTTGGATCCAAACTGACTTTAGCTACCTGCAGAGAGATCATGTGATCATCACATGACAATCACATGACAATCACATGACCAGGATCAACAGACAACAATAGGAAAACTACGTCCTTTGCAAGACTTCCCAAGCAAGCACTTGTGGCGTTCGGCTGTTAACCGAAAGGTTGCTGGTTCGAGCCCAGCCAGGTGCGATTTTTTTTCTTTTCTCGCACTCTCGAACCTTCATTTTGTACCTTCCCATTTTGTCCCTGGCACCACTGGTCTGCAGTGAGTGCTGGTTCACTGCCCGCAGTGTCTGGGAACAGGTCGCTGTGGAACTCACTCAGACTCTAGAGGAAGATGGAAATTAAGTATTGAGGGAAAATGCTTTATACCGTTAGTTAGATATAGAGAATAAAGAAAAACTTATTGGGCTCGAAAAATAGTGATAAGGTGGAAAAAAACATTACACAGAAAGGAAAAACACATTTTGATAATAGAGATGAGAAGAAAACGATAGATGGAACAGACAGTACAAAGGTTATCTCTCTCCCCTCACCTTTCTCTGTACGTGATAGCCAACTGGGATGATGGAGTTCTGTGTCAGCTGCAGAAATCTCGCGATCTGACACGACATTACGTTCACCGCCCTCTTGGGCACCATCCCCATCCCTTTCTGCTGCTCTGCTCCCCGGTACACATTGGGACCTGCTCACATAGCACGACAGAAACATGCATCGTAAATCATGTGGAGGAGTATTCTTCTCTATTCAAGAAGTATGCTATGTCCGGAGAAGATAAAATAGAAGGAGTGGGAACTTGTGTCGCTTATTTTCACATAAGTACAGCCTAGAGAAGTCTTTTCATGTATGCACATCCCAGACATGCATGACACACTGTAACTTATTAATGTGCACATCACAATGAAAATTTGACCCCCAAACTACAGTACATTAGTTATATATACCTTGTGAGAGATATGGCGACTTTTCTGAACTTCGTAGAACATGAGAGTAGATTCACTCTAAGAAAATAATATTGAAATTTGATGTTTTCATTAGCAAGGTTAATTAGGGGGCTTACCTTCATTGCTACAAGATTGAGTTGTGTTTGTAGCTGAATATCCCGCTGACTGCCCTGAACTCTATGTAGTGACGACTGCAGCTGCTCTCCGTGATCAGATCCACCATCTCTCCCCGACAGAAGATCAACTGAACACCACACACATCAACACCGATAGATGATAGAGTTTTCTCTTGCCTTTGGAATGAGGTCAAAGTTGAATCGTCTCCATTCCGGTTCAAGAGACTGCCAGGTGACCTTCGAACTTTGTTGTGTAGTGGGCGGAGCTTCATCAATGGCTAGCTTTATCCGTCTCATCACTCCCACCATCACCAACAGCACTCTCCTCGCAATCTCCACTCCCACCTTCACCAACAGCACTCTCCTCAGTGTCATGTTCACTAGTCACACCTTCCACGTCCTCACCACCACAGCTTTCCTCTCCCCTGCACAAGACACAATCAGCAGAGAAAGATAAAGGAAGAGAGGAGCGAGATACAGAAGATGACATCACAGGGGGTTAAAGACAAACGTTTGGAGCGAAACTTTCCATTCCAGCACAGATTTGTTCTTCCCTTTGGTCCCTACCCCCAAAAAATTTTGCCAAGGAAACGTTACATGGCAATTGGTTCTCAACTATTAATTTGAGAACTCCCTCTCTAATATAAATACACCCCCTCAGTCTCACTGTGTGTGTATGAGCTCCACCAGGTTAGTGATTGAGGAAGGAAGATGAGGTCGAACTATCTCCAACACACTCTCTCCCTCGCAGGGGACGTAGGGAGGAGGAGGGTGGGGCCGTGGATCACGTGATTCAGGGGGTGTGGTCTCGGGATCACGTGACCTGTGCTCAGCCATCCACTGCTGCATTTCCCTGTGCATGAGGCTACCCCACAGCTCTCCATAGTAGGAATTGCTGTAGGTGAGGAATTAGGGAAGTAGGGAGATACGAAAATGAAACCCTTCTCTAACCGATCAAGGTGAAGCACCGATTTCCCGGCTCTAGAATGTGCAGCTGCCAGTATACTCTGTACTAGTCCTGTAGACGACATAGTAGGGACTATTTATAAAGCACACACTTGCCCACTCACCAGTTCCGTCTACCACGACGTCAAATTCTGACGGCAGCTCGTCCTGTGGCAGATGAGCCATGTTCTTTATACTGTAGACACTGTCTTCACCCCCCAGTTAGCCAAGAACCCAGAGCTGAAGCGCGAACAATCGGGCCAAACCTCTATCTGCTGACTCGGCAAAAATGAAAATGTGCTGACTGCACCGTTAATGCACAAAAATGGCTGGGCCGAAGTGAAGGCGGTTCTGTTCGATGTAGGTGGAGTCCTCTTCTCGCCGCCACAGAGTTCGCCATCGCTGAGGTGGAGAGGGAGCACGGACTACCTCTGTGAGCTCTGACAGCGGGCGAGTCTCCACGCACATTTCCATCTTCGTCCTCTCTCAGGGGCACTTTGGTGCGAGCGTTTGTGTCTGGAGAACCTAACAATGCCTTTTGTAAGCTGGAGAGAGGAGAACTGACGCTCTCACAGGTTAAACTAGCTTCTAGTAGCAACATTAGCTTGTTAGCTTGACTAATTTTGCCTTGTCAGTTGAATTAGTAGCTAGCCCTTAGGACATCGAGTCGTCTCCAGTTTCGGCTCGTTTCTCTTTGTTGAAAGTTCTTTCCAGAGTTTGAGAGTGAGGTGGAGAGAGTGGTGGAGTCTCACGGCTCCACTGTGCCGCTGGGTTCTCAGCCTCGGTTCTGTTCCAGAGCATGTCCAGCTCAGTGAGACCTGTACCTGCCATGGTCAGAGCTGTGGACACCATACAGCAGGCTGGTGAGATGGAAAATAATCATAATGTGACAACTTTTGTGGAGAAACTTCCCAAAGTTTGCAGTTTTTGAGCCATTGGAGAAAGGGTTCTCTACTAAATTATGTGTATAGGCAGGGACATTCATATTACAACCGAAATGTTTTGTTCACAAATTCTACCAAATTGCAAAGGTTCTCTCTTGAAATTTAGCCTGTCAAGAAGTTTTCATGCTGTCATTTCTGTCGCTGTATATAATAGTCTGTTATTCATCCTGTCGCTATATATGAGTTTCTCTTTTACACCATTGGTTGGGATAATTTTCCAGGCTATAAGACTGGGGTGATCACTAACAACTGGATTGACGATATCAATGAGAAGACCAATAAACTGATGACTCAGTTTCTCAACAGTCATTTCGACGTTGTTCTCCAATCGTGTCAACTGGGGATCCGTAAACCTAATCCTCTCATATATCGACTGGCCTGTCATAGACTGGAAGTTCAGCCTTCACAGGTAACGCGGCATATTCCTATCTCGTTGGTAATCTAGGCCTCAGTAATTATGATGCATCCATCCGCATTCTGCAGTGCTTCTAATCCCATTCCAGTTAGCCTGCCATTTT
>CASHTH010003758.1:0-32153 GCA_030341885.1 Geodia barretti
AGCTCACTAGTGATTTAAATCACAATTTAGTAAAAAGTGATGTGTGAAAGTTATGGCGCGAAAACAAGCAAGATGCAAATTAGCACTGTATGGCTGCTGCTCTACCGTTTAACTCTTAATACTGTATATTATATATCCCCCATTATATAAGATGCTCAGGACTCAGCACACTTCATTTCACCTCCCTCGAAAAACTAATTGCAGGCAAACTCAGTTTGTCCATATAAGGCACGGGAATGCAAGTAGATACCTTTGTTCTGGCAAGAGAGAGAGACGGTATGCAAGCTGCAACGTCAGCAAACAGTTGCAAGTGTGTGAACTACGGCATGAGCTTATCCCCATATCAGAACAATAGCAGTGCTGTATTAACCTTTTTCGTCATTACTCACGACATCATCATTACGTCATACATTCTCTAGATACTACACAAAGAATGGACAATCTAAACCTTGTTATACTAGACAAGGATGAGAACCAACAGGAGAGGAGTAGTAATGGCATTGAAGTGACATATTTTGAAACTGAACTACAAAAGTGTGCTGGTGACAAAATATAGCATACACTTTACATTGGGGTCGGGGTATGCATTTTACATTAGGGTCAAGGGTTTGCAGAGTGCTTTGTGCAAGCTGCATACAAAGACATGCTTGTCCTTGTAATAGCAAATGAGGCTTTAGGACAGACAACTGAAAGAGCAGCCACTACTGATGAGAAGAAGGATACAAGTTACATGCAGAGTAGGTCGGACACAGTCACGTGAATAGTACAAGAATTTCAATTAGCGCGTTGAGGAATGCACGACCTTCGACGACTTGCTCGACCTATGCTTAGTTTGTTGACAACACAGACGGAGAATTTGCTTGAAACCACATTCTTTACGGGAAAGAAATTGCTGTGCCAGCATAAATTTCATTTACAATGACGCAATCCCTGTGCATGTCCGACCTCCTCTGAGTTACATATACACCAAGACAGTACTGCTTGAAGACCCTGATCATAATCCGCGTTGCTAAATTTATGATTATGTCATAAAGCCGAAAATGGCAGAGTAGTTGCTAAAAATAGTAACCAGTGAGGTTAAGCCCTGGTTCTCTCCCAGCCACCAAGGAAGAGATGGAAATGAGTCCACAATGGGACAGACCCACTACAACGATATAGGCCTCCACTACTAGTGTGTAGTCATATCAACACAGTCTCAGAGTCCCCTCAGTGTAGCACCATGGAAAAAATGGCCTCCTTACAATGACACTAGCACATGATCAGGAGTGTGCTGTACTTCCCTCTGCCTCACAAGAAGTATTGAGCAAAGTTGTATTACTAGTGGAAATGCTTGGGAGAGAGGAGCAAAGTAGCGTTGTACCTGGAGAGCTAGTACGCACTCCAAGTGGTCCCTACCAACTAGTTGAGGCTGAGCACTGCCGCAGAGATTTGACTGGGTGACCAAGTGGCTCTACAATGATGTGAGAGACTGTTTGAGCGATGCCTCCACTTCCTGGCTAAAGAAGAAACAAAGCCCCAGATTTTTGGTCCTAGTTTTGGACATTCCCCTGATGGAATGAGTTCCCCTGGTGGTACAAATGGCAAATGGTAAACTCAATGCCATCATGGCAGTGGAATCCACATGGCCACGGACTAGGTCTTATTCTGCACCACATGGAAATCTAAATCGCATCACATCACATGGTCTATAAACTGCATGCTGTACCATGCTATAGGTACATACACATACGCACAGTACACATGTAGTTTGTGGTTGGGCCAACTCCTTTGGCAGGACTGGGCTAGGCTCATCAGCGGTAAAGGACAAACACGACAGAACACTGCCTTTTGCTGTACTAGAGGAGAGGTCTACATGTGTATATACCCTACATGCACTTACAGGTCAGAGTACGATAGTACATTACATGTGGAAATGGGCTGGCAGTCAGAATGGCTCCAAACGAGTGGGCTCTAGTTGGGGCTATAATACCCAGTCTGCCTAATATGGTACGCACACTTGCCAGGCACGCTAATGGACGAAACAGCAAAGTACATTTTGATGGCAACAGAGTACATAAGATTGCCACAAGGCCAAGATATATCGCCTTAACATGTGCGTTGTACGCAGACTATCACCCACAATCCTTGAGTAGTGAACAATGGAACCCCTCTCTCTCAGGACACCATAACACATTCTCAAGGAACAATTCATGAATTCCTCACTAACACTATGGACTCGTTCTTCTGTCCCATTTTAATGAGAAGGGTTCCACATAAGAAACGACACGCGTGTATTCACAGACACATGACAATGGTGGAGGAGTAGTAAGGGGAGAAGGGGGTGGCCTGACCTGATAGAGAGAGAGTAGTCTGTACGACAACTCTTGCTGTTCCTGACTAGGAAACTAAAGTCTCGTTTGCTGGCCAGAACTGCCTCTGCCTCTGCTCTGGTGATGGCCCCATGGTACCACCTGCAGTGTGTGTGTGTGTAGAGAAAATAGAGTCAGTATCATGAATTTGTGTTCATATGAGATTGTAAAAAGACTGGTCTCCATATAGTCTTACTCGGTCTTGTGCAGTCTGCAGCGGTCTGGGGAATAGACTACGTTTCTATTTCAAAGACCCAGAATTGCGTGGTCTAATGGGTCGTCGTAATGGGTCGTCTTGCCAGTTCAGTCAGTGTTTCCATATCTTATGTTCAGACTGCACAAGACTGAGTAAGACTACATAGAGACCAGCCAGTCACCACAGTGTGTGTCAAAGAACATCAAAGTATTTTGGATGGTCACAAGAGGAAAGCAAGTGACAAGGGACATCCCCTGATATTCAACACTAATTACCACACACTCGAATAATCAGCAGCCGGCTCAAAGACCATGTGTAAGTACATTAATCCCACATTTGCACATGCCTGCACATCCACTAGATAAACACAGCGGCCATTGCTCAAAAGGATAGCATGCCATATGACTCCACAATGAGACTTCCATTTGTGGCAGTATGAGACGATGACATCAGGAGCTCATCATACAACAAGGAGAGAGCAAGGGCAAAGCAAATGCAAGAACACAACGTTTGCACATTATGTACATGATTTTCATCACATGTATGTGTGCGTTAGCCAACGGCGGCAAAATGCATAATTTCGACAAGGTCGGCCTACTTTGCTTACAAACGACTTCTGCATATTGCCCTAACCAAATGGAATGAAGGACCACTTGACGACACACAGACAAGCAGGTAGTACACTCCCTGCACGTGCAACTACAAAGGTTTATTGGTGAGACGACGCAAGTGCAAAATACCCGTTTTACAGGTAATTAAGATTACGTAGAGCATCACAGCATGGACAGTGCCGAAACAATTTAGAGATGTAGATGACCTTGGTTCACTCGCCAATTACAGTTTGCTAAATGGAGCACACCACTGATCAGCAAGCAACACTCCATCCACTAGGCAGTAACTCAATCACGTCCAACTATATCATATCATCCTCGTCCAGCAAAAACATGCACCCAAACCTTACACGCAGACAACCAGCAGCAAACACAGTGTCTTATTCCAGTATAGTAGAGAGGTCTCCCTCTCTTGGGTGCTGACAACACTGGTTGGCCCACCGCACTCCACGTGGTGGACTTATATGGAACCAATCGTATCCCATGTAAAGAATGTGAAAGTCAGCGTGTACTGGGACTGCCACATACCGAAACAGAGCACGTCTACACACACACAGTCAAGGTGTGTGTAAGAATCACTCAAGACAATCCACACATGTAATTGCGTGTCCCATGAGTATTACTTCATGTACACCCTGCATTGTAGTCACACAGACTGTATAGCAGCATAGATGTCGAGAGTAGAGGATAGGAGAGGAAGGTGGTGTAGGAAGAACGGAGGTTGTTATAGGTCAAGCACGTGCATGTCTATACATTGTGTATACTGTATACAATCTATAGCCATGTAAAGAAACGCAAGTCGGTACAGCATTCCAAATAGTCCCTGTCAAATCAGCATCCACAAACAAAGGCTGTCACCACCAGCCACTGTGTGGCCAGGACTGTAGACTCAGGCAATACTGGAGGTGGTCTTTAGTACGCTAACAGAGAGTCCCTCTACAGCAGGAACCACGGTATGGGGATGTTGGCAACATTATCACTCCAGCAGTCAAGAATGGGAGGATAAGGAGGACGAAATGGAGTGAGGGAGTGAGGGAGGGAGGGAGAGACGCGGTTTAAGAGGAGGCTGCGCGCGATAAACATTCCTAAGCTGTTCGCGCTTACAGTTATAATGTAATCAAGCTGCACAAGGGGAAGAGGTTCTAGCTGGTGTGCAGGTGAGCCAACTTACTATTCCTTTTATTGTGTAAGTATGTCCCAGGAGTGCACCACATGCAGAATACTCTTAGCCTCAGCAAACCCAGGCTGCAGCTATTGATAAAGTGCTGAATCAGCAGGCTGACTGGAGCATGAACTCTAGATCACATAAGAGGCAATGGGATTGCATGCAAAACCTCATCTGGAGAGAGTTTGTGTCATTCTCACTGTCAGCACTATCCTACAGCACTATTACCTACAGCAGCACACACTATATACAGTGGTGGTGGTATGTGTGCATCCTGGATGTGGGCACTGTTTACAAAATAGGCAGTTGCTGTGGCTCAAGTGATGATGAGATCAGAAGGCATGATGTAAGACATCAGCTGCTGATACACCACAATCTGTGGTCTACTTCAAAGGGTGGGGGTCTGTGCATGTGGCAAACAAGCATGTGATGAAGCTGTGTGCGCTGTGGAAGGCTGCATCTGGAATTTGAGTGTACACAACAGGGTCACCTGGTGAGCTGAGTCTGACAAAATTTTCAGTGCCTGCACTTCCCTTATATGACCCTAATCTACCCCAACAGGGTACATTCCACACTGCTGAAAAAAACACACACATACATACACCGCCCATGAACTGGCTCCACCCGTGTGCACGCTCTTTAAAAATAGAACCTGCTGCTTGACCTTGGTATGATCATTAACATGCTAGCAACAGACAGACTTATTAATTGTGGACAAAGTGTGTACCTTGATACAAAGCATTCTGGCGAGCAAGTGTGAGTAGTTAAATTTTTGCACATACGCAAAACTGAGCCATGAAATTGATTCTACAGACACCATAAGCAGGAAGACACCAACAACATTTCTCACTCCTCATCACACAAAAGACACTCCTCCCTCCTTCCCTTCATCTCACTCCTAATTGAACCCATGAATTCCTCATCTGCCCGGGGTCACTACCACCATGCAGATACCTCCGTACACTGAAAGATTTAACCCCCTTTCACCCTCCCTCTGATCAATACTATATCATAAAAAATAAAAGTGTATCCAAAAAAAACTTTCAAAAATGCTCCCTCATTTGAATTTCATCCAAGAAATATATGTTATGTACTACGTGCTAGGGACATACTGGATTTCAATGAACCCGAGGGCCTCCGCGTTTGTAGTGTCCCGAGGGCATGCACTACGCGGATGGCCCGAGGGTTCATTGAAATCCGGTATGTCCCGAGTATACGGAGTACATAACATGTTTAGTGCAGAGCAAATCAGCTCCGTATACGCGCACTGCGTTTCCAAGCACAGGGAATTTGAAAGATGCGAGAAAGAGACGAGAGCGCAAGACCGTCATCTCGTGCGGGACTATTGAACGCCGAACGCTAGGATACGCTGCTCCGCCGCTCTAGCTACTCCCGCTGCGGGACTGTCCTCCGCCACTCATCCGAAGAAACGCGACAGGAGACCTTCGTGAACCATCGCAATCAGAGAGAGGCGAGTTCAGGCGCTGTGCGGGCTGCTATACCGAAGGCGTTCGCCGTCGACTTAGTAGCTTTGTCGCGCGCACCCGCTCGCGGAGCCCCACCCCCTTATTTGCGTGCGGTGGTTTGTGGCGGGCGTGAGCTGCCTGGCTATCTACTATGTATATACATGGCAAGGAGCGAGATGGGCTCAAAGCAGACACAGAAAACTGTCTCGTGAAAAAGAAAATCAAGATATCAGTTATTTTGATCAACATTTTGTACAGATCATGTTTTGCGGGATACATTTCTTACATGAAATGCTGTTGAACTTGTTGAAAATCAACAGAAAAAACAAGGTTTCATATCATATTTTCATGTTACTTTTGTTAGCTCACGAGGTTCATATGAGAAATCAGGAACCTCGTACTAACAAATCTGATTGGTCGATTCGAATCAGCTATGCACCAACTAGTCTTATCCAACATTTCCCCCTTCCGATGTACTCTAGCCTTCCTTTGTCTGCCTCAACGATGCTGTAAGTACAACTCCACTCCTGGCTAAAGATTGCCTTTGGATACTTATCACCTGTCATTACCTTATACCACCACTAGCCTTATCTCTCTGACCTTGCGATGTATCTAGCTTCATATCTCCAAAAGCACCCAAGCTTCGCCCAACCCAACATGACAGACTCCAACCAATGCAGCTGGCTGTGTCTTGTGCCTTCCTATACTTAACACTCATACTCCAAGAGTCTAAAAGTGACCATTATAATGACGGATTGGAAAATAGAGCCCATCACTTCTCCTAACATGTCCTGCTAAAGTCCAGACAGAGGTCAAAAAACCCACTGGTGACTGCATGCTAAGAGCTGCTGCTTCACTACTGTAACAGTACAGTGATGTACTGTAAACTCTTGCTCTACTGCTATCATCAGGTCAGCTAGCAAAAATCTTAGAAAAACCCTTCTAAGATCTCTCTGCGAATTTTAACAAACTCTACCAACAAACTCACTCAGGTATATAAACACAAGAATAACGCTTTACCATTATCTAAAGGTTCAGGAGGTGGCTTTCGAGGTGGTGCCCTGCGAAGTCTGTGAGCTAAGACCTCTTCGCCCTCTCTTCTAGAGAGAGGAATGAAATTTTGCAATTGTCGTTTTTTTGGTGTTTTGTTGTATATTATTACAAGTGGAAAATCATTTCTTCAAAATGAAAGGGGTATATAGGGATGGCTTGAAGCACCAAAAAGGAAGAAACCAGGGGTCATTACACAGCAAAGTTGCACAAAGTTACATGACACCATCCCTATATCTTTGTCTCATAGTAAACTTTACTTGTGAACTATATTATATAACACAAAGATATAGGGATGGTGTCATGTAGCTTTGTGCAACTTTGCTGTGTAATGACCCCTTGTTTCTTCCTTTTGGTGCTTCAAGCCATCCCTATATCCCCCTTTCATTTTGAAGAAATGATTTTTCCACTTGTTTCCACTATTTTTAACAGCTTTTGGCATTTATTGTTACAGTCACTCTGATGTTCATGGCTATGTTGTAGATAGGCTACCATAGACAAATTGTAAGTAGTAGCTAATGGGCTGCTAGATACCATGTATTGTCTTCAACAAGGATGTAATTAGATTATTGCACATGGTTGTGGTTTCATTGGCAGGCTTTGGTAATCAGGCTACAACCTGGGGGGACAAACAATGAAGGCCGATTTGACTGAGTGCCCCGCAAGGCTAACACCGCGCAGACTCTGGCAAGTTGCTCTTCATGCAAATGAACAGCAAGATAGCCAGTTGGAAATTTGCACACTTACTTACAGAAGGTACTGGAGGCTGACAGTTCCTCTGCAGGTCTGCCAACTCGCCCGGTAGAATACGTTCGCAAGCACATTGGACAACGCCCCTGCCTGGCGCATGCGCGCGGATCACTGATGCTGAGTAAGCAGCAAATGGCGTTGTTCAGGTCGACCAGGGAAGAGCTCCATGATCTACCGTAGTGACTAGCGGCAAGAAAGAAACGATCGCTTGATGTCCGTGCACACCTCCGGCGAAATTGGAGACCTTCAGTGAAAAAAATCAGTGCTTGAACTGGTACTGGTAAGGAGATAGCGGGTTTTAAAGAAGAAGAAGAGAAGAAGAAGAAGCGAAGAATATGATGACACGAAAATCGTGAAATCGCGTATGAGCGAATTCTCGCGTGGACGACTGAAGGTGCGTATGAGCTCTTGGGGGACATGTATCGGTAGATATGGTGGCCCGTAAGACTATTGCTAGTAGGTTTTTGAAGGCCTAGGAAGTGATTCTCACCGAGTTTTTAGTCGTTTTGTACGCGGATCACGTGAGATTCACCCGTCTCATCCCTATATAGCTAGAGAGTCTACCGACTCTCTAATTCCTTCTTCCGTGAAAAAAAACAATCGTCTGTGTAGCTAGCTGCGCTTTACACACGGTGCGTGGTTGGCCAGCCCGAACGATCGCTGCCTCCATGCCAGCTGCCTGGTGGACCACGACAGACGAGCTGAAAGCGTAAGGTACGTAAGTACCGTTCTGCTCACCTGCTCACCGTTCTGGCATACAGCACGCATGTAACGGCGACAGGTAGCTCAGTCTTGCTTCACGAAAGGGAAAGCTGTGCGCTGTAGGCACGTTATGCAGACCGAACGTCGAGGCCAAATCCCAAGTTGGGTCGCTCCCGGCCTCCCGCTCACCAACATAAACTAACGTAGTGCGCAATGAGCGCGCGAGAAGTCGCTCTGGTATAAAATTCACCGCTCAACTCAAACCTGTCCATAAAGTAAGGCTGAAATCAATTATGAGTGGAAGTTCAGCAGTGAGGAGACTGCTGCCTGTCTCAAGGAAGCAGTTGAGGAGATCGTGGAGGTACATCAACGCTGCAGTCTCACCAGTCCACTTCAATAATCCGTCACCTCTCCTGGTTAGACCATAGATCCTGATATAGTCTTACTCAGTGATGCCACACCATTTGGTCGTGCACATCAGTTAGTGGAAGTGTTGTTTGCAGGAGGAGCAGAGTAGAGGACTGAGAGTGAGGTCATTCCACTGCAGTGCTCCAGGTCCAGCCACTACTGGGGCTCAGGGACGACCCAGGAGTGATCGGGACGACCTCCCAATGTCTCTGGACCACTTCCGCAAACCTAGTCGACCTACTGCCGGGACCACTGGCCATCAGGAGGATGGATGGTGTGATGGATACACTCTGCCTCACATTGTGTGGAGGAGGAATTGAACTCTGTCCAGATCACTCACACTCCTTCCGAGAAACCTGTTGACACGGTACACAGTCACACAACTCTTACTAACTACTCCAAACACTGACCCTACTCCCCTGCAGGCTGCCTATTACTCTGTGCAGATGCTGAGGACGGGGTTTGATCTGTTGTCTGGGTATATACTCGTGGGGCAAGAGGTTTGGTACACTGGATGAGAAGATTATGGCTGTTAAGAATCATCTATCTTGAGACAGTGGCCGGAGTACCAGGTGAGAAAGATCCATCTAGTTATGTCTGTGTGCCTAGGAAAGTCAACAAACCTTGACATTTAGTGAATAGCTAAATGTCAAGGTTTTCACAAGAATCAGTTAAAATCTGGTCCAGTTTCGAATCTTGACTCTAATGTGACCCAATACACTCTACATGTCACCAGGTATGATTGGTGCGATGGTGCGTCACTTGAAGTCTCTGCGGCGCATGACTCGGGACCATGGCTGGATACACACCTTGCTGGAGGAGGCAGAGAATGAGAGGATGCACCTCCTCACAGCTCTGGAGCTGAGGAGACCTGGACCTCTCTTCAAGATTTCCGTCATTGGAACACAGGGTGAGCCACTGAAAGAAAGTGCTTATGAGATTCCATGAAGTAAAGGTGTCCACTAGCCGACAGATCAAAGCAGCTCTAGATGAAACATCTTGGAATGTGGACCGACTCTCTGTACTGAAAGTGACTCTCAAGAAGAAGCTAGACACATTAATGGGACTCGATGTAGAGATCATCTAAAACACACCTGAGGATGGATTAGACGATGAGATTAAGCAGTCAGACGAATACGAATACCTTGGGGAAATGTACGTGTGGGAATGCAGTTGGATTGCTAACCGATGACATTGATGCTGAACGTTGTCCTAACTGGTTCGTCTGCCAATCACATCATGCATTGAACGAAAGGGGTGATGGGGCTACTAGTCTGTAGGTCGACATGTCATTGGAGTGTTTGCTGGGGTGATGGGGGACTAACTGCTGTTCACACTACATTGGGTTGGGTATTGTCAGGTCCACAGGACTCAGTAAAGTGTTGGATGAACATGACCACCACACATGCACTCCTTTCTGACACACGTGCCTCCGAGACCATGGCTTTAGATGCACAACACAACTTCCTACCATTCCGATCATATAAAATTATATAGAATTGCCCTAACAGCTGACATAGAGAAGATTATTGCAATCAATAGCTGTGACTTCCTGATCTGGGTAGATGACATACACAAGGAGAAACCTGGATCTAAAGTTTTCAGCTTTTTTAACAGAATAATCAAAGGTTTTAAATGCAATTCTCGAGAGCTGCAAAAACTAATCTACAATGCTGAAGGAATTGAACACATGGAGTCAGATGCCCCGCAATTGAGCTACTCAGACGAGACATTATGCCAAGGTAATGCTTGGGACTACGCCAACCAAGGAATTTGGCAAGCACAAAATAATTCTAGGAGTACCATGGAACACCAGGCAGTGACGTCTACTCTTCAATGTCTGAGAGTTGGCCCAACTTGCAAAGAAGTTTCAACCTATCAAAAGGAATCGTGTCAGTCTCATTGGTAAATCTCATTAATGGAAAATTCTACCACCTTTTTGGTCCCGGACACTTACATTTACGAGCGTGTCAACAGAGTCAAGAAAACTTAAAGAATCAGACGAAGGTTATTCATACCTAAGGGAAGAAGTCTGACCAGTTACTGATCGACTGATGTGTTCTATGTAGGACATTAAAGGGAACGCCTTTACACAGCCACCACAGCCACCACTACCCTACAGATCCAACTATTCTGGGGTAGATTTTACTTGTCCCCTAACCTGCGTCTCTGGCCGTCAGCAAGATATGGATCTGTCTCTTTATGTTCTTCGTAACTCGAGCCTTACAGCTAAATGCTAGATTAGTCTAGGGAACATTCCCAAGGTGCCTGAAGCAGTTTGCCAACGGCGTGTATCGTCATTATTCATTGTTACGTATCACATGATAAGAGAGAGAATTTGAGCAAGTGCGTGTGAGTTTCAAATGCTGAGATACGAATCTGTTAGCAGAGAGCCCAGTTTGAGTGTAGAATTGCATGAGTAAATTAGCAGTACTTTACAGAAAATGATCTGTTTTTAAAGGGGGCAATGATTGGGAACCTTCAGTGATGTTTATTATGTGAGACTGCAGTTTTTCCAATTTGTTAATGTAGAGAAGTTTTCCTTTTTCAGGAGTAAAGTTTATTACCATCTGTCTCAAAGTTTTACGACTTGGAGGGTTTATTTTAATCATGCGCGAGATATAATCAATCTATAATTCTGTACACATTGCACACTGGATAAAATTCCCGCAACAATATCCTGCACTTGATATCATATCTCGTACATACACTTTCCTATACAGATAAAAACAGCATCCTCCTACCATGCTATTATCATGTGACGTTGAAACTAATTATAATAATTATGAAAATAATAAATAATTATGTCTCACATTCAAGGAAGACGTCACAGGACTTCCTTGGAACAACGTGCATGCGCACCAACTGCGACATTCAACACTCGTCAACTGCAAAGTGTATTTACGTGCAAAGCAGATATGCTGCACATACGTACGTAGGTCCTGTGGCCACCATTGGTAACTTTCCAGCGATGTCTAACCCGTCCACGTCCAAACCCCAAACCAGCGCCGGGGCAGTACCGGACAGCATACGGCATGGGAAGTGGGTTGTATTTCGACCTATGGCTCTGCAAGAGAAAACTACTGTAGCTGTGTTACGTGTGGTTGTTGTGGTGCCTGAGCCCGGGTGTACAGAGTAAAGCCAAGTTAGATTACATTGTTAAAGACGTTCAACTCATGAAAGAGTGTGGGATGTGCAGGTTACGATTCACTGGTGTATTGCTGGGGATATATTTTCCTACACTTTACAAACACCATAATTGGCACTGGATGCCCTGTCATGGATTCCTTATCCCAATTAGAAGGATAACTCAACCATAGATTATGTACATTGAACATGAAAGTGAAGAAGGACTTTTTTAACTGCTAGAACCAAAGAGGGCACTTGAGACCTGCCTGAAGGAACAAAAGACAACCACCTGACGGGAAGAGGCCCATAGCACAACGAGCCTGTTTGGAGCACTAACACGAACCACAGTTGACAAGACATCAGGACGACAACAAACATGTTAAGCGCACCAAAGAAGTTGTACACATCATGTTGGCAAGCCCACAAACACTGGTGAACAGAGACCAGGGCACAACCAGTTTAAGATTGTTGTAAGCCAGTTGCAACATTGTGGTCGAAACGTGGCTCCCACAGCATAATATATAACCTGAGCTGCATAGTATAAACTGTGAAGGATCATGAGAAGGTTTTGCATGTATCGCTGTAAAAAATCAGCACGGACAGCTTTCTCAAGGTATCAACACACAGTCATTTCAATAATAGCTAAACACTCTAATTAACTCTTTGGGGCCGAGGACGCAAATATGCGTCATTGCGTGATAACGCGGAATGCATTCGCTCCGCGCGGTGGTAGGTACTCCGTGTGAACGCTTACCTCGACCTTTCGCGGGCTGCAGGAGTCGGCATCTTTCTCCAGCGTCTTTACTTGTGCTGAGAGGCTTTTTGGATATTACTTTGCCCACAAATAGACTAAAACTATGACCTTTTGGGTACAAACGTCATCATGACCAAACGCGCGGGCTTGCGCAGTACAGTCATTTCAATAATAGCTAAACACTCTAATTAAGGCTGAGGTATTGCAGCTAAAAGTTATGAGCAAGTTTGTGTAGGAAATTGTTTTTATGAACCCTTCAGATTGCTTCATAGCTGTCTCGTGTACTCTTACATCATCACTGCTTGTTTCAACCCCATGCTAAATACTTAAGTGTATTATTTGACCTCAGAGATAGGGACGACCCCTCCACAAAGTACATAATCGTTGGCCCCATAGTGTCCCTTGTTATGAGGTTTCACTGTAGTTTTATCTGCATGTCCTTTATTAATTAAGTGATTAAATTCACGTCATGCATGCGTTCATAGTTTGCATGGTATAGGTATGTAGCGCCCGGATGCATATAGCTAAGGCCCAATTGGCCGTAACTTTACATTTCCTAAGTGACTCATCAGTAAGATGATGCAAAGTAAAATCAAACCCCACAATACCCCGTGTGGGACACAGAACCAGAAAAGATATCACATCATTTGAAGTACCAGCATAATAGCTATTCCCGCTGTTGAACGTGAGGCATGTTGCTATTGGCCTGAGATACTCAGCCTTGCCTAGGAATTAATTAGGTGTAGGGAACAGAAAAAGCAAAGCTATGTGCCTGGTGCATCGATGTGTCTGTAGACCCATGCACAGCCGTAAGATTATATCGCCTTAGTTGCCCTGCAAACATGGTCAAAATGTGTACTGAACGCTTACATTACTTTTGTTCCAACTGTGAGTCAAAGTTGCTCAACTTGATTGTGGCAAATGGTTGCACTGTGTGCAGGCATATGCCCCTGTCCTACTGAATTAGCCAAATGGTATCGTTAAGTTTCTACGATGTTTTATATCACTTGATATCTGTAAGTCTGTAAGGTACAATCAGTTACTCAAGATAAATACAAAATATACTTAGAATTAGTTAAACACGCACTGATTTTTTACACTGGATGTTGGCACATTATGTCACATCCCCACAGCAAACTCACGCTGAAGTTCCTTTGCTAGTGCATTTTCATTGACTGATTGAGATTTCAAGACACTGACTAAGGTGTTCCATGTGAATGGAGGACTTGAAGATCGCTCCCATATGTCAAGAATAGCCATGAACTGTTCAAAACACTCGCGTTTGTCTCTACGAACTGCATCAATTGCTCCCATTCTAATCTCCAGCTGAATAGCAACTTTCATCCATTTTCCTGGAATGATGGCTGCCACACGATTCGCCAAATCACTCATTTTTGGTGATGACATATGCTTGTATGCTGTTTGATCTGAAAATGAATAAAATAGTTTGATCCTGAATAGCTATGCATATACAACATGACTCTGCTTCATGAGGGAATTAAAACAGGAACTAAGCATGTTGGAATCATGTCACTTAATTAAAACCCTACTTTCTTGTTGTACTAATAGGAAAGCACACAAACACACTCTGCCTCACACCACCTAAAAACCCTGTGCGTGGACGAATATTCTGCTAACCTAGTACCTAGACATCTATCGACGGAGAAGGAATGCCAAAACCCTTGCATGCACATGACGTAATTCACACGTATATACGTATTCTGTGTAAAAAAGTCTGTGACATATCAGTGTATGTTTTCCCCTCACTGATCACTTACAACAGTGCGAATGAGCTACATTAAGCATCGGTGCTGTGTCCCAGGTTTACCATTTTGCGTTTGAAAGAAGTGCACGAAGACTTCTCAGCAACAAGACTAAGAACCTTCTACTTACGCTGTTTCCGCAGGAAAAGCTACTTGGCTCCAAACAGACTCATGGAAGGAAGGGAAAATATGCCGCAACTTCTCAGCAACAAGCATTTTAATATACATGTGTTAAATAAGCAAACAGCACTATCTCTTAGGCAAACAGCACCATAGCAAGTGATGGTCATGTGAAGGAAAAATATTTAACACACGTTTTTAGTTCCCTCAGAAAGCCAAGCTCCCTGTCTTTGTCTTAAATAAGGCATGCGCAGGCAGGTTTAAGTAAACCAGAATTCAATCCTGAATCGTTATAATGCGTGACGACGACTTATATAGGAACTGTTGCCCAGCTTACCGACTCCCCAAAAAATCAAGCCCATGTAATTGCGTTGGGGAGTACACAACACTTTCCCCAAGGCCCTGTACTGTTGTAAACTGATGCTACGACACCTTTGTATTTGGAACTCACCTATGCCACTAAGCCACACTGTCTGTCCAGGATTCAGTCTGTCAAAGGTATTTGAATTCTTGGAACATATCCATTTCTTGCCATTCTCGGATATACATGCAGTGTGTAGTTCAGTGCTACAAGGTCCATTCTGGACAGGGCACAGGAAGGCGGGCACTGGGCGAGAGTTTTTGTGGTGAGTGTTCTTCAGACCTGCCTCGACTGCAGCAAACAGCTCCGACCTCACAGCATGGCAGTGCTCCACCAACTCCTCGCGATCCATCTTCCCGGTGTCCACATTCACACAGGCAACGAAGAAGGAAAAGTTGTCGATGTACATCACGGTGCCCGGTCTGTCGCGCTTTGAGAATGTGATGGAGTTGCGAGAGATCTGGCAGAGTTGACTGTCGGGTGTGTCTTTGTTGTGAGGAGTGGTGGATGGCTTGTGGACAACCTCCCAGTGGGCATGGGACTGGAGGTGGCACACACTGCAGCAGTAGGCCCCGGGAGGAGCCCAGCCAGTGGGGAACTCCACCACCAGAGCTGCTATCTCTGTGGCTGTGCAGCTGGCCAAGAATTGATTGACTCGAGATTCTGGGGTCATGCTCAGGACTGCGGGGAAGAAGTACTCGGTAGCTGACAAGGGACAAATGACGAGTAGCTTCTCAAGCAACAGTAGAAAGTCTCTTGGAGTAAAGATTCCTTTGACATAGTGAGACTTGAATTCTTCGAGAAACTTGAGAGTGAGGACACCTTTATCTCTGAAACACTGCCAGTCACCTGTCAATGCAAGATCGGCAGCTTTTGTCGGATCAGCTTCTGCAGCTTTCAGGTGGTACTGCTTCTCCACAAGCTTTGACAGCTTGTCTAGAGGAACTTGAGGATTGGTGAAGACGACTCCGGGTAGAATGTTCTTTTTGAACAGGAAAATGTTGAGCTTGTCAAAGAAGGTGAGAGCAGCATCGAGCTGTCCCTCAGAGAACCCCAGTGACTTGGAGACATGGAGGCACTCTTCTTTGCACAGGACATCTCTGCCAAGCTTGTGTGTTAGCGCTTCCAGGATCAGCTGGAGGATGAACCACCAGATTGGAATCTTGTGCTTTGCGGCACCTTTCTCGATGCTGGCTCTGATCTTGCTGGCCTCTTTCTTGTCGTCTTTGTTTGGTGCTTTTGTGTTGACTGGGAAAACCATCTCCTTTAATCCTTCATTGCGATAAACGACATCTTTTTTGAAGTGAGGAGAAGCAATTGCAGCAAAAATCTTGTTCTTTTCTTCTACTGTTTCTGTGCATTCTTCTTTTAAATCTCTGTGTGTCCCAACAGCAATGATCTTGGAGCGTTTTCCTCCTTCATGCTGGCCTCGAAGCATTGTTTTGAAGGCCTGTGCAGTGGTGAGTGTGGCTCTCTGGCTGGGACCAACCTGCTTCCCTCTCTGGTAGAGGTCATTCAGAGGGTGTTCGTCAAGCTTCTCGCAGAGCCTGTGGACAAAGAGGGTGGCTGTGGTGTCACGTGTGAAAATCGGGATGAGGTCCCAGAAAGGTTGCTGGCCACCAGTGTCAGTCAGGTAGATCAACTCCATGTCCAGGAGACGACGTGATGATTTCCCACTACCCACCAGCCGAGTCAGCTTCCTGATCACTCCATCAATGACTGCCTTGCCCTCCTTTTCACCCGTTGAAGCTACACCCCCAACACTTGGTTTCTTCTCCTCATTCTTCTTCTCGCCGTTACCCTTCCCGTCCTCAACCTTCACCTCATTTCCCCCACTCATCTCCCCTTCCTCCTTCTCCCCATCTCCCTCCTCCTCTCCCTCCTTCTCTCCCTCTCCCTCTCCCTCCCCAACTACCAAGTCCGATAGAATTTTCTCCAACTCCTCCATTCCCTTTCCCTTGGCTCTGAGGTCTTCATACAGAATGGGAACTGCTTCTGCGACCATCTCTTGAAACTCTTTTGTGGAGATCTCATTCCACTCTCCTCCTTCCTTGCCGACTCGTATCACTCGAATTGCTCGCTCGGCACAGCCGGTGCTGTGTCTTTCTTTTGGAGGAGACTTACTGAGGAGGAGGTACATGACGCAGGTTTTGCCGACACCTGCAGGTCCCTCCACAATCACTTCCAGTAGTGTCACGTTCACATAGCCCTGCTTCATTGCTTCTCTCAGGAATGTTCTCGACTCTTCATCTACAGAATGCACCGTTGCCATGTATCAACAGCTCAGAATACACACACTGCTATGATCATTGTGATGTGCACGGATATAAAACATTTTTTTGAGAGAGGCTAACTATGAACGCCATTTTTTTCTAACTTGCTTACCTTACCCCTACCTGACAATACCATGCACATTAAATGCTAGTTTCCAATGTTTCATCTACAGAATGTAAAGAAAAGGTATGTTTCAGTACGTAAGGGCTATATTCAGAAATGTTACTAAAGATAGAACTAAACAATGGGTCCCAGTGCAAGAATACAATTATGTTTCAGTTTTTAGTAACAATTTTTAAATAAACTGCCACATTCCTTTTAAGATAACCCCTATCATCCTGATATATTATGCCTGATGTTGCCTGGCACCAGATTTCAAGCACTTGGTTCCTAGTTGCATGTTAGGCAAAATATCAACGTTATAGTATGGCAAAAAACTATTAAGTCTGATTAGCACTCTTCTTTTTGTCACAACTCGAGAAGCACTCTGCCCTACATTGGAGGCTTGGAACAGAGCAACAGAAGGCTGTCTGTACGTGAAACTTTTAGGCAAGGATTATAAATTTTTTATTCTTGCACAAGAGCTAAAAACAGTCTCCAAACAAAATAAGAAAAATTTTTACAAGCGAGGGTGTATAATTATTTCGGCGTCACTTTTGTGAATAAGGCCTTCACTTTAGAAAGTGTTCTGGATTTTAACTAAAAGTTTGAAGTGGCCCTTGCGAAATCTTCCTGCATATGTAGGAAAATCAGAGGGTGGTGCCCTACAAAAACCTTCCAATTCTTCCTACATGTGCAGGAATCTCCTGCAAATTGCACAAAGTGACCCTGATTTTGACAATATTTCCTGCACTTGGCCTATATTATACACAATAGGACTTCTTCTTTTGTTTGGAGCATGTTTATAGGCAAACTTTCAAGTCATGGGTCTCTTTGGACTGCTGGTGATAATGTGCACTCTCGCCAATCCAGACTGTTACGTAACTTGGAACACTCTTACTCATTGTTATGCAATCACCATTGTGCCTTTGTACACCACAAACATTACACCTGTATCTCTGTGTCTCTAGAACGTTCTAGAAGAATCACCTCGATGCATATAAGTCAGCGTTTCTGTGATTGTATTCACTCGGCAAATAATAATATTCTTGAAAGCCATCAGGTTATGGGCCCAGACTAAGGACCTAACAGTCAGTTACGCTCACAGATTGCTGCTGGAGAGTTCAAGAATGGCCGAGTCTAAGATCGTGGCAGTGGTGCCTTTGAACAGCACGAATTACTCCACGTGGAAGATACAATGCAAGATGGCATTGATCAAAGAGGGACTCTGGGGCATTGTCAAAGGAACAGAAAGAGCTCCTACTGAGAAGGCTGAGCAACAGGCAAGATTTGCAGCAAGGAGAGACAAAGCACTTGCGACCATCGTGTTGGCCATTGAACCAGGTCTGCTCTATGTAATTGGCGCTGACCCGACGGATCCAGTTAAAGTTTGGAAAGATCTAGCTGACCAATTTCAACGCAAGACGTGAGCTATTAAACTTGAGCTCAAACGGAAACTCTTTTCTATGAGGTTGGGTGAAGGGGGTTCGATGCAAGATCATATCAAGTCCATGACCTAAGTTTGCAATGAGCTATCTGCAATTGGTGACCCCATAAACAAGGAGGATTGTGTTGTCTATCTTCTGGCCAGTCTACCTGAGAGCGAGAGCTAACGGCCCTGGAAGCAAATGCCGAAGTTCCTCCACTAGCTGTGGTAACGGAGCAGCGCCTACTTCATGAAGAGGCTAAGGCTAAGAGTCGCTCGATGCAGCTGACTCAGGAAGGGGCACTGGTTGCCAGATCCAAGAAGAAGCCAACCTGCTACTTCTGTCATAAAGTGGGACACATCAAGAGAGACTGTGAGGAGTATGCAAAAGTCAAGGGTCAATCAGACAGAAAGGTAAAGGTTCAAACCAAACCAGCTCAAATCAAGAACAAAACCACAATGGGAGCATTCAAGGTTACCATCACGGCCGATGATGAAAACAGCTCTGACAGTGAGGGCTGCGGACTAGTGGCAGCACAGGCGTTGTCAGCTTGCCATACCACCCAGGAGCAGTGGATTCTAGACTCGAGCGACGTGCCACATGTGTAACAAGGAGTCAATGTTCACCGCTCTACAAACTCTACCCACTCCAATGAGTGTGATGCTTGGTGACGGTTGAAATCTTCAGGCCGTAGGACGCGGGAATGTGACTCTAACAATGAACTTACCGAAGGGGAAAGAGACCTGCACCCTTTACGACGTTCTCCTGGTATGGTACCAGACCTAGCGTACAACCTACTCAGCATAACCTCTGCTGCTAAGAAAGGCAAGGTAACCATCTTCACCGAGATGAGATGTGAAATCAGAGATTCCAAGTCCAAGCTCATAGCCTCTGGATACAGAGAAGGAAGTCTCTATTACCTTGACCAAGAAGGTGCCACTCACCAAGCGTGTCCAAGCTCCGATCACAACAGCTCCAAGGGAATGATTTGCCATCGACGGTTTGGTCATTTGGGAACTCAAGGAGTGCAAGTCCTGACAAGAAACAAAATGGTCAGTGGAATGGATCTAGAATGGAAACAGGAGACTGGCTTCTGCGAGTCCTGTGTGGAGGGGAAAGAAAAGTCACAGGTTGCCATTCCAACATCCCAGTGGGAAAAGGGCAGATCATCCACTCGAGCTGATACACAGTGATGTGTGTGGGAAGATTGGAACCTAATCACTCGGTGGAGGAGAATACTTCGTCACATTCATTGATGATCACCATGTGTGGGTCTATATCCTCAAGCACAAAGACTGGGTCTATATCCTCAAGCACAAAGACTGGGTCTATATCCTCAAGCACAAAGACTGGGTCTATATCCTCAAGCACAAAGACTTGGTCTATATCCTCAAGCACAAAGACTGGGTCTATATCCTCAAGCACAAAGACGAGGTATTTCGGCGATTCCAAGAGTGGAAAGCCCAGGTCGAGAAGTCGAGCGGAAGACAAATCAAGGCTCTTCGCTCTGACAATGGAGGTGAGTATAGTATAGAGTGAGGTGAGAATTCGAGTCGTACTTGACCAAAGAAGGAATCAAACATGAGCTGACAACACCCCATACTCCAGAACCAAATGGGGGTCGCCGAGTGATCGAAGGTGTACGAACCATGTTAGCTGACTCTCCAAGCTCCCACAAGATTCTGGGCAGAGGCCTTGTCAACAATTGTGTATCTCTGGAACCAGAGTCCCACCAAGGAGCTAGTGTCATGCCTCAAGAAGCATGGAGTAGTTCGAAGTCAGATGTACGTTTGCTTCGCATATTCGTATGCAGTGTATACTCTCATGTGCCTAAAGCTGAAAGACACAAACTTGACACCAAGACATGGAAGTGCGTACTGTTGGGGTATGGTACTAACCAGAAAGGGTATCGCCTATATGATCTTAGATGGATGAAAGTGATCTACAGCAGATATGTTGTCTTCGATGAAACCTCTATGCCCGGGGTTCAGAAGGAGGAGGAACTCCCTCCCAAATATGTGGAGCTCGAAGTCGAAGAGAAGCCTGTTACCGAGGAGTCGGTGACTCCAAATACTACAAGCAGTGTGGCTGAAGAGATATACCTGTGGATGAACCGTCAGGTGAAGAGTCAGCCTCAGCCAATGTGCCGTCAAATCAGACTCCAAATCAACGGAGGTCAACCAGAAACAGACGAAAACCTGACTGGTACAGCCACAACCTTACACTGCTTTCGACCGAACGACCAGACCCCACCACAGTAGACGAAGTCAATTCAAGTCCTGACAAACACAAGTGGAGAAGAGCCATGGAAAAAGAAATGGCATCTCTTCAATCGAATGAAGTCTGGGAGTTGATAGAGCCGCCACCAAATTGAAGGATCATTGGCAGCAAATGGGTTTTCAAGAGAAAAGGAAAAGTCGATGCAGATGGAGAAGTGGAGAGATACAAGGCCCGACTGGTTGCTCAAGGCTGCACTCAGAGGTTCGGTCTCGATTACGAAGAGACTTTCAGTCCCGTTGTTCACTTCGAATCCATAAGATCTGCTATAGCCTTGGGGGCCCAACACAAGTTGCAGCTACACCAGATGGACGTATCCACTGCCTTCCTCCATGGAGAACTCGCCGAAGAAGTGTACATGAAGCAACCCGAAGGGTTCATTGAGCAAGGGAAGGAACATCTGGTACGTCGACTCAACCGTAGCATATACGGTCTGAATCACCACGCTGTTGGAATCATGCATTGGACAACAGACTGAAGGAAATGGGATTCAAGCAAACTTCCGGAGACCCTTGCCTCTACGTTCATCTTGATTCAGAAGGAGAAATATTCCTCGTCGGTGTCTATATGGACGACATAATTCTCAGAGGGAAGAGCAACATCAAAATGAGTGTAGTGAAGAAGGAGCTGAGTCATAAGTTCGAGATGAAGATCTAGGACCACTCAACTATTCCCAAGTAGTAAAAGTCATTCATAAGCGAGAAAGTGGAGCGATATGGGTTGGACAACCAGTGTACGCAGAGAAGATCCTACAAAGATATGGTATGCAAGACTGGATACTCGGATGCAGACTGGGCTGGGGATGTTGGAGACAGAAAAACAACCTCTGGGTACATGTTCCATCTGGGGGGTGCTGCTATCAACTGGAAGAGCAGCAAACAGACCTGCGTGGCTCTATCGACTGCCGAGGCAGAGTACGTTGCACTGGCAGCTGCAGCCCAAGAAGCGATTTGGCTTCAGCAACTCATGGGAGACCTGTTAAACGAGAGCATCCGAGAAACAACAATCCTCGAGGACAACCAGTCTGCTGCTATATGTCGTGCGAAGAACCAGAGCATTCATGGACGCACCAAACATATAGACATGAAACATCACAAACACTCTTACTCATTGTTTTGCAATCACCATTGTGCCTTTGTACACCACAAACATTACACCTGTATCTCTGTGTCTCTAGAACGTTCTAGAAGAATCACCTCGATGCATATAGCCAAGTCAGTGTTTTTGTGATTGTATTCACTCGGCAAATAATATTCTTGAAAGCCATCATAGACATGTTTTTGCTAGCGCACTGAGGATTAACAAGGGATAAAGAGAGACATTAACTGGACAAGGCCGATAATCATTATTAACCCCATCCTACATCCTACAATTTTGTATGGAGGGCTTAAAGCACCCAAAGGTACAACAAAAATGGGTTGTAAAATAGCAATTTTTTTGTCTTTCCTTTCAATTCTGTCAGCCTTTCCTATATCCGACTTAATTTTGAACAGCTCTGAATACACACGCTACTATGATCATTATGATGTACACGGATATGAAAAACAATAATTTGGAAAGTGAACAGCAATTTTGTCTGACTTGCTACTACAATCCCTAGTTTCCAAGGTTATATCAGAATTTTGCATGTGTATGTTTTAGAGAGGCAAGAACCGCTGCAAGTTGGAGTAAACAGGCTACCTAAAACCCCACAGACTACCAGTATATACACTTGAACACTCAGCCCAGCTCAAGAGTGAGGCACAGCCATGACATTTGCACAAGTTCAATGTCTGCCAGTAAAACCGCATTCACCTGAGCCACGGAAGTGGTTGTGTAAACTGTTTATACAGGTACCATGTACTCTACTTATTGCCGAGCGCATTAGCGCGAGGCAACTACTCCAGGTTGTATTCCCGCTATATGTGTACGTACGTACGTGTGTGTCCTTCATGCTTAAGAATGTCAATTAGTCACGCTTAGGAATGCAATTAGTCACCAAAAGGAAATGTAACTTCCGTCATTCGTAGGAAGTCTAGCTTCCGCTGTGCGCACAGATTCGTAGGAAGTCTGGCTTCGCCCGCAGTCAGTAGAGCTCGCGCACGAGCGGCCTCAGTCAGACTATTTACGCATTGGGTGGCAGGCGCGAGGCAAAATATGCGCGTGCGCATTCCTAGTAAGGTTTAGAATGCAGTGAAGCATATCATCAGAATGGGAAGTTGAGGACTCCAATGGTATTAGTGCTTTTACAATTGGATGTAGTTGTGACAATTTTTCGATGGTTCAGGTGAAGTCAAATAGACTTCAGATGATGCCCTGTTGGTGAATGCCTAACTATGTTGTCAGTGAGATCAGTGGATTTTGTGGATCACAAGCTCCATCTGAACTATGGTTGGACATCCTCGCCTTGTGGCACGTGCATAGAGCTGCCAAAAATACATACATTCACCTTGTAAATTATAGGAAGTGGTTTGTTGTAATTAATGGCACAGGAAAACAGAAAGACACCTACAATCCTATTGTGAACGAAGATGAAACAGTGATCGTCATGGTAAGCACACTCCTACAGTTCCACTACATATCACGACCTTTGCACTCTGCTGAAAGGGAACACAATGTATAGACCAATCTTATTTCCCTCAAGTGTTTAGTAGCTTCTGCATGAACTCCCTCACAAATCATTTACACTACCTTCTTCTCCATCTCTGTCACTGTCATCATCACTGGCAGTGGTCTCCAGTTCCTGTTTCAATCTCTCAATCTTCTCCTCCAGCTCCTTATCACTCCTCTCCAGACCTCTCCTCATCCCCTCATCCTCACACCTCTCTAACTCTGACTGGAAGTGACTCTTCCACCCCTACACGAGATGAGAGGATAATCATAATCAAAGAAGGTGACACAGTGATTTGTGTACATAACATTAGATCCTCCATCACAGACTTTGACAACGTGGAGATTATCCACGTGAAAAAAAGGATAAGGAGTACTATAGAGCAAGTTGAAGGTTTAGTCAACAAGAGCTGCAGTATCATTTTACACCACTCCTCATAGAGCAGTAGCTATTCGTTGCAGTATATATACACCACATGCGAAATATAACATCGTGATCTTATGCAACAGTTCATTAAGCACTTCCGTGAACGTTCGGTTTCTGCGCACGCACTCGACAATGAGTCAGCACAACGAACAAATCGCTCAATAGTCACCAGACCCTTTTCCTCTCCTTAGGGCGGGGTCTGGGTATGAGACTAGTGCATGTTTAGAATTCTAGCTGCATGTGCATGCAAGAATTATTACTCTTAATCTTGAATCAACAACTTTGTCCCCAACATCAGAATCAGATGTGTGCATCAGTGTCAAAATGATTGTGTATAGGAAGGAGGGAAAACCTAAGCACAAACTACATACCTCTTTTCTGGAAATATCATCAGTGATCTCCTACAATGATAGGGGAGGAATAACACAGGTCAGAAAGTTTAAGTTAAACAATATAATAGCACTAAGCATTAATGGCGAGAGAGAGTCATAGAGTGAGGTACACGTAGTCCTAGCAACAAGCAGAACTATATGTAGTAGTTCTTTGGTCCAAAGTCACACTGTAGACGTGTACTTTTGGGTATTTTATAGCTCTCAAATGCATACCTCACTATTTTCTGCAATGTAAGTTCATGCATGCTTGTAGGCGTGGTTGTGAATGCTATTACTATGCACGAGTAGGAAGAATTCAAGGCACTGAAGTGTAAACCCTCAGTGCCAGCTCATGAACAATACTCATGCACATTAATTAAGCACCGCGCTAACTGATGTGTCCTCTGGAGGCCATAGCACATGGTCTAACCTGTCAACAAGTTTCCTGCTCAAAAACAGAGTGTAGTGCCGGAATAAGTGTAGGAAGACACACAGACAGACAAACAAACACAACCAAGTACTGTGTATACTGCATAATAATCTCTTGACCATGAATTCCTATAGTTAATTCTTATTCTGCTTGTGGCATACCTTAACTCTGTTCTGCCTCCTTAGTTTCTTTGAAACCTGTGGTACAAAACAGAGTATTAAAAACTACATTAAAGACCCAATTACACACTGTACAACAGACGTTAGCACAAAACTGTGTGTTTGAATGTAGGTGACGGCATATGGCATGTTATAGAGGTCAATAATGAGCATGCCAGTTCCTACAACGGTTTAGCATCAACACTATTCACCTCATCACACTCTCTTGTCTCCTTCTCCAGTTCTTTCCTCTTCTCCTCATCTTTACACTTCTTCAACTCTAACTGTGAGAAGATAAAAACTTAAGTCTTGTTTACAAAGTACTGGTAGGAGCTGTGGTGTGTGCCGTAGAGTTGTGTAGTTTTCCGCAATGTAAACAGTGGGTCAAGTTCACAATGTTACTGACAGACAGGAATAAAATCTGCAATTATCACTAGCGGCTAGGGTTAACAGACTGTTGCAGTTCTGCAAATTTTCATTCACAAAGACCAGATACCAGGTTACGCTTACATGTATTAAATCTCAAGTTATGATCAACTCACTGCATGTCGACAGGTTACGTATAAGCCTTCATTACTAACGGTATGGCAAAAAAGCCTCAAAGCCAAGGATCAAACTAGACACATCACAACAGTGCATCACACATCAAGATGAAATAATTAACTTGCAGACTCGCAAGTGTATAGTAATTATATACCCATGTTTAAAAGTGTGCAGTGATTATGAGAACTGCCAGAGATGCAAGAGCAGAATATTAATCAAAACATGTATTTGCATACGTAGCTGAACTGTCGTCTTCACTCAACTAAACCCACAGCAGAGGGAAAGAAGAGTCAAAAGACGAGGAGATGCTCAGACTTAGCTGTTGTGTAGTAGAACATATTATGGCCTAATAGAGCTACACAAAAGTGGACACTAGCAGCCCTGATAACATATGACTGGGGAATAAGGATAGGAAGTGACCACTGACAGTAGTACTTCGAGGTAATGGGGAAGACCAGCTTTGGTTATGGAGTTTGACACCAACATAGTTACTTTGCCACCCACACTTTCCAAACCAAGTAATGGACATGGTTACACTTGAACGACTTCACACGGCTGTATATACGTACATACCAGTATATTCTGCAATATTTCCAGTGCCTCTGTCTCCTAGAGGTGTAACAGAAGAAAGTACATTAGTAACGAAATTTGGACACAATAAAGTAACCTCTGCATCCAAGTATGATGGTGTGTATGTGAGTCATGGCTTTGGTGCATGTGGAAACGTAATGAAAACATCTTTATGTAGCCTTATTGGTGTCAACTAGTACAAGGAAATTTTTAAATTGGTATATACAATGGCAAATAGCGATCAACGTACAAAAAATATTGATACTTACCTCATCATACTTTTTCAACTCTCCTCAGTTCTCTCCTCTTCTCCTCATCTTACACTCACTCAACTCTGACTGCAACCCCCTCTCTTCTCCTACATGTCATGACAGAGACAAGAGAATGCTGAAGAACACAGAGTTCAAACATCACTATCATTACTGAGTGCATAATGGGAGCTTGCAACAGAGCAAAATAATTTGCGAGGTTTTAAAAATTGTTTTTCATCAAATGCGGGGCTGAGTAAAACAACCTGCGGAATCTATCAGCCCTTAGTCCAAAACAGTTCGAACAGTGTCACAACGACAGTGTCCATGTGTTATGTGCTCAATACAAGAATAGGGCAGCCGTTTCATGTCAGTATTCCATTGCGCTAATGGGCTATTAAAAATTCGAGGCGGATACGGTAATCAGAAACCTCGTTTATGGGCCAAACATGGTATAACGGCAACTAGTTAAAGCAAACGGTCGGCAGTGTTTACCCACAGGTAATATTCCAAACAGGGTGCTTATGAAATATTAATTACACCAGATTTTTGGTGAAAAAACTATTGTACTCACATATTGGAAAAATCAAAGAAGGGTACACGAATCAGTGGTAGGGATTTTTCAATAATGCGGAGCGAAGCGCGCACCAGTGTTATAATGCTGCGGGAAATACTGGGTCGTTACATAATAACATTGATACTTACTCATCATACTCTTTTAAATATCCCCGGACAGTTCTCTCTATTCTCCTCATCTTTACACTGCCTCAACTCTAAAGCAACATCTACTTCATCTCCTACATGTCATGACAGAGGAAAAGGGATGTTGAAGAACACAGAGTTTAACCATCACTTCATTACTGAGTGCATAAAATGGAGCTTTGCACAGAGCACAAATTCTAAATTTAAAAATTGTTCTCAAAAGGAGGGGCTTTCTTTACAAAACAAACCTGCGAAAATTAGAATTCCTATTCCCTAGCTCACCACCTTCGAAATAGTTCACAACGACCTGTATACATGTCCTGTTTGCTGTGCTTCAATACAAGAATAGGGCAGCAGAATCACTTACTTTAGTGCCCTTGCACTAATGAGTGCTAGAAATGTGGACGTGCCAGGTTTAAAACAACATAATAGATATTTTAACCATGCTAAAGATTGCCAATACAACCAGGCACACTGGCATCATGCCAAAAAGACTTGTACCAAGGGTGTGGTTCCCATTGGTGGTATTAGGGAGTCTGTAACACATCTGGACTCTAATCAACCAACTATGAGGGATCATGTGTAGAGACGTTGCAGTGTGCTTCTGCTCATCTACGGACATGGAAATGCTGTGGTAGGCAGAAGCCAGGCTGATGTGACAGACTGGGCCAGGGCTTTAGACATTGTACGCGCAGGAGAGTTGGGGAAAAGCCACAGTATACCCTGCATGTCTTTTGATTTCTGGGAGATGAGAAACAACTGGAGGCCTGACGGATGAGCCTATGTTATAGCATCGCTTGTCTAGTTCTGCCAGCCACCAAATGGCACTACAGTGTGACGGGTCTCCAGACACTGTAGGGCGTTATACAATGTGCCTGGGAAGTGGATACTACATTCAGGTATAACCCCGGCGCGCATGCGCAAGCGGGGGGTTACAGTAGGTACGCCTCGGCGCGCATGCGCAGCGAGGGCTACTGTAGTTGGGTTTGTCTGTGTGTCTGTTACTCTCAATCTCCACTCTCGAATGTCTGTTCGTCTCACCAACGATACGACCTACTTCAACGGCAAGGAAGGCTCATGAATTCGAACGGTTTTGCCTCTGCAAAATGCTTCGTGCAAAGCTAGAGCGCTTCGCCATTTTACGCTAATGCTCGTCGGCCATTTTTATCGCTGCGGAAAATTGCATGCGCTTATATTTGAACAGGCTCGGGTCCGCTTGCTCTGTGTATCTGAAGGCACGAGAAGTCACAACGAAGGGCGTGTATCGACTCCACATGCAATCTACTACTGTAGCTAGCCCGTGTACAGACGTACTAGCGGAGACCACGCAGTATTACTACATATATAGCAGCCCAACCATAAATTAGCGGTATTACGCGCATGCCCAGTTCGCCGAGGTTGCAGTATGGAATTTAATAGTAGATTAAATGGGCATGAAGCAGGTCACAATGTTCGAGGAAGGCCGCATGCGCAAAGGCGTCAGCCTCGTGGTCTTAGTCAGCACTATTTCCTAGCATATCCGTGAGGCAGACAGGTAGCTGAGCAATTTTCACGCAATTTTCACGGCTGGATCAGGGAGATGGCATCGTCGGGTGCACCAGTTACGTCCAGCGGGACCACGAGCACGACAACGCCGGGATCCGGTTCTACATCGACGATCCTCACCTCCGGTCGGCCGCCTACTACCTCCTCAACGGCACCAGCAGCTGTTTCCGCCACCTCGTTCCAGTCGATGCTGGACCAGGCGGTCCAGGCCGCCGTTTCCAGCTCGCTGCCCCGCATCATGGCGTCCGTGGACGCACGCATACAGGCAGCGGTCGCGGCGAGTGCAGGAGGGAGCACCTTCACGACGCCAGGGACTCCAGCGTCCTCTGTGGGTAGGTTCCCCTTTAGAAACTCTAGGGTAGCCCAGTCCCTCTCCACCCTCCATTCCCCGGAATGTGACATATGCGGATGAACGGAGGGCTACCCTGGGTTAGTCTGGGCATTCCAATATAGTTATAGTACGGCAGTGTGTAGGGCTCGCTCAGCACCTGCCAGAATAGACGGGACCAAGCTCGGGGCAAAATACAGTGGCACAGGTTGCAGGTTGCTAAGCAATCAAAGCCTGCCTTATCAGTCATGTCCACCTGCCATTCCACTCCAGCAAGGCGTGGCAGGGGGCGGGGCTGTGCATACCATACTTACTCAGCTGGGCTGATAAGCCCACCATATCACCTGCTGGCCTAAAGCAGACTATAAACCAAGCTCCTGGGGGCGTGTCATGGAAGGCAGCCTGGCTCTGCATCTGAAGTAGACGCTGGCCTGGAACAAGGGCCTCAAGCCAGGGCAGAGCTGGTGACAGACTACTGCAGACCAAGCTCCCCAAAGGGGGCAGTGCTGGTCTAAGCTATACACGGCCCCTCGGACCTTGAGGGCGGTCAGTGCCACAGCAATCCAAAGCTCTTGGGCTCAAAGCCATGCTCTAGCAGCGCACGGCTGCATTTGGGGGCACTACTGCAGTGTAACGGCAGACCAGCACTATAGTCAAAGGTCGGCCAAACCCCACTCACTCGGGCTGCAGCGCCTTAAGTACGGCACATACCATCCTCAGAAGTCCTTACTGCCCCCCCTTATTCCCATCCTGTAGGGGCAAGAGCAGGAGGACTGGGCACCATGCCCACTAGTGGCACTTTGGGCAGCTTGGGGCTTGGGAGCTTCCCAAGTACCAGCTCCACTCCCCTGCAGCCATCCTCAGCTGGTACAGCGGGACTTCCAGTCCATGGCGCAATAACTACACCAGCCTCCACCACACTCTCAAGTATACTGGCGGGTGGAATGCAACCAGCAGCCATGGGTGTAGCTATGGCAGGAGCAGCGGGCAGTTCCAAAGCAATGGACACCATTGTGGTGGCCCCAGGAGTCCCGGCCTTAAAGCGGTCCCTGGTGGACTTGATCCTGGCGGGAAGATTCACAGACCTAGGGGAACTTCCCCCGGCCAGAGGCTTTGGTAAAACTCCAGCGGCCCTATCGAGTGACGTAGAGGGCAAAATTGTACTGCTCCAGGCAGGGGACTATGTCCACTCCAAGAAGCACATCCCCGACCTTGCTACGTGGATGCAGTGCTTCGCGATATACTCGGCGGTCCTGCTAACCAAACATCCAGAAAGGGCCCAATCATTGCTGATGTACGCGGCCATAATCGCACGTCTGAGCAAGAAGTTTCGCTGGCCAGCTTGGATAATATATGACCAGTATTTTCGCCAAGAGGCAGCAGACACTGGCAGGACAGACTGGTCGAAGATTGACAGCAGCATCCATACCCAGTGCTTCACGGGGATGTCGCTGAGCGCGGAGGGTTGGTGCTCCATCTGCACGTCCATGGACCACACCAAACATACGTGCCCCTACCGCTCCCAAGACGAACACCTCGGTTCAAAGAGGCCACTGGCAAAGCCGGGGCCCCCATCAAAGAAACCTCGCCCACACTTTCACTCAGAAGAGGCGTGCCGCAAATGGAACAAGTACCACTACCTGAGCTGCCCTCATGGGGAGTCATGTGCATATACCCATGAGTGCTCGATCTGCCGGGCGACGGATCATGGGGCGCTGAAGTGTCCTAAGGCGAAGTCTCCACCAAAACCCAGACAACAGTAACCAGGCAGGACGCAAAGACCAGACATCAGAGCATTTATCCTGCATTTATTTACCCCATTACTCAATGGCCGGTTGGCGGCCCCGATATTGCTATCTGGGGGCTATCACGAGCGCAGGCGATGCATGCCAAGCGGATGACAATCCCTAGTATATACAGAGAGGGGGCGTGGACTTGACATTTATTACACATGGCTGCTATCCACTCTAGGTCAGGGAGGCCCCTCATACATCAAACAGCTCGAGGGGCTGCAAGCCGGCAAGCCCACCAGAGCAGTGAGCCTGCCTGCAGCAATGGTGGAGATAACCACCCCACTCATCAGTGAGGTATGGGAGACAGAGCTGGCGAACCATCCCGACCGTGCCTTTGCAGCCTACGTGGTAAATGGCATAAAGAGGGGCTTCCGCATTGGCTACGACCACTCTAAGAGCTTGTCTAGCTGCTCGACCAACATGGTGTCCGCCCTTCAGCACCCAGATGTGGTCGGAGACTATCTCCAACAGGAGGTACTGCTGAACCGCATGGTGGTGGTTTCTCCATCACAAGCTCCTAGCATTCAGTGTCACATAAGCCCATTCGGAGTAATCCCAAAGAGAGCTAAGCCAGGAAAATGGCGCCTGATCGTAGACTTGTCCTCACCCAGCAATGCCAGTGTAAATGATGGCATAGACAGGGACATGTGCAGCGTGTCCTACATAACAGTGGATCAAATTGTAGATGAGATCCTGCGACTAGGACAGGGGACTCTCATGGCTAAGACAGACATTAAGCAGGCATATCGCATGGTACCAGTGCACCCCGATGACCGCCATCTGCTGGCAGTGCAATGGGAGGGGCAGACATACATAGACAAAGTGCTGCCGTTTGGGTTACGCTCAGCTCCACTCATATTCACAGCCATAGCTGATGCTCTCCAATGGATGATGTCCGAAAAGGGGGTGCGCCCAGTGTTTCACTATTTAGACGACTTTATCACACTGGGGCCTCCCAGTTCTCACCAATGTCAGTGCAACCTGCAGGGCATCATTCAGGTTTGCAAGGTCACAGGGACCCCTCTAGAGGAGGACAAATGCCAGGGTCCTGCCCAAGTGCTCACATTCCTCGGCATTGAACTGGATACACACAAGATGGAAATCCGGCTCCCAGTTGAGAAACTGGAACGCTTGAGGAAGCTACTAGCAGAATGGGAAGGCCGTAAGGCAGGCAAAAAGAGGGAGCTGCTGTCCCTGATTGGCTACCTGCAACATGCCTCCAAGGCGGTGCGTCAGGGGCGCTCTTTCTTACGCCGGCTCATTACTCTGTCAACAGTAGTCAAAAACCTCGACAATTTTGTCCGCCTCAATAATTCGGCGAGGTCTGATATCCTCTGGTGGTCAGTATTTGCCACCCAATGGAATGGTACTTCCATGCTGGTGCGGTTCGACAAAGCAAACCCCCAGGTGTCAGTAACGACAGATGCCTCAGGCACCTGGGGATGTGGGGCCTACGAGGGAAGCAGGTGGCTACAGTTCAAATGGCCACAAACGATGAAAGCCTCACACATCTCAATCAGAGAGATGATACCAATAGTCATGTCAGCAG
>CASHTH010003759.1:0-10556 GCA_030341885.1 Geodia barretti
AAACTAAAAAGGGTCACCTCTCAAATAATTACTATACCTTCAGTTGCAGCCACAGTCTGCTGTTGACAACCTCAACTGACGTCTTCTTGTCGTACCACGCACCCATCTGGTCGATGTAGCTGGTGCTCCTAGGGATATTCCGGTAATCTCTAGTAAATTCTCAGTATACTCAATCACAATGTCAGTAATCTCCAGTAAATTGTAAGGTAAGATTGTTGTATTACTTGGTGAGGGTTCAGTAATCTTTCAGTAAACTAATGAAAATATCAGTAAACTCTGGTAAACTATACCTGGTGTCGGTGATGCGGAGGATCTCTCTCGCCAGTCGGCCGACAAAGGTGACGGACTCGGAATCGGAGCGTGGGAACCGGGGAATGGGGATGGTGGTGGACTGGTACACAGACTGCCAGTCGTGAATCTGTGTAACACACAAACAGTGCAAAAACACTTGGAAGAAAGTCAGTGGTGGATCCAGGGGGGTTCCTTGGGTTCCGCGGAACCCCCCTTTTTGTCGTTTTGCGCACATGCGTCGCCGGCCTCGTGCGCACGCACGAGCGCAATCGAAAACGTTCTGGACAGCGGAAACCCCCCCTTTCAGAATCCTAGATCCGCCACTGAATGGCAATGGCAAAAAAGGAGCAGAAAATGCGTCAGTGAAAAAAGCCCGGTGACCCTGGAGTATATACCACAAACAAGCCTGGAAGAAAAAAGGCTTAGTTAATACCACAACCTCTTTAACTTTGCCAACATTTTAAGGACCTATTGGGGGAAATCCTTGTACACATCTTCTCAGTGTCCATGTATATATATATTATAAACCTTGGTTCTGAGGAAGGAATTGCACTCTTGATCGACGTTATAGTTGATGATTCTTGAAACCTCTTCCTGCCATATCTTCAGACCGTAGATGTTGACGTAGTCTTGGATGTACTCAAACGACCTCCGGAATCCACTCATTCTCTCCGACAGCGCCACCAACTTCGGCTCCAACTCGCACGTCTGTGGAGAGATTGGGAGAGAACGAGAGAGAGAATTATTATTAGTAAGAGATGGCGCTTTAAATGGAACGTGTGCAGTATATACTTTCGTGTAGTATATTTGTACCTCGGAGTAAAGGACGCATTGCATGAGTGCCATCAATTTTCAATACAGTTTACATACAGCGAAATTAAGATTTGAGTATTTCATCAAAATACAGTCTACATAGGTAAACATAGTTAACACATGCACAAAGGCAGCCTGAAAAGGGGTAAGCTCTACACTCTATTGAAAAGGCCAGTCTGCACAGGAAGTCTGCACACACACAGGGCAGCACACTAGGCAAACTTCGAGCTACATTAAGATGTAAACTGAGTGCTGTGTTCATAGTTCTATACACGAGATATCAGTCATTCAGCGGTTACCTCGGGCTACGAGCTGAAGGTGTAGCTACACTTGTTACCTTGGCCTTGGGGTTGAAGATGAGGCTGTGGTGGAGAGCGCTGGCGACCTGCTGCACCAATTCCTTCCTTATCCCGTCCTCAAGTAGCTGCTTTGGGTCCACTTTGACCACGCCCACTAGCGTCGTCTTCATCAGTAGTATTCCCTCCGTGAAGACCGACTCTACGAGATGAGTCAGTGCCACCTTTGGAGGGAGGAGAGGTAGCGAGGAGAGAGTAGGATGTAGAGAGGGAGAGGATAGAGAGAGAGATGTAGTGTGAGAGTAGTAAGATAGATAGAGCGCGCTATCGAGAGAGAGAGAGGCGAGTGAGCTCTACTCTCTCGCTATCGCTCGTCTCTCTCTCGCTATCGCGCTCGCTCGCTGAGCCTCGTTTTCTCTCTACTCTCTCGTCTCTCTCTCTCTCGCTCTCTCTCCCTCTCGTCTCTCTCTCTCTCGTCCTTCTCTCGCTTCTCTCACTCTCTGCTCTTCTTTCTTTCTCTCTCCGTTTCTTCCGACTTCTCACTATTTGCTTAGGGACAGTGATATAGTGGAATGTCTCTTACAACATCCGAACCTAATACTTTTCTACGTATTGTCCTTCCAAGCCATCAAACTATCAAAATGTGCCAAGTAATGTGTATGCCAGTACATAAGGAAAACAAAAACAAAAACCGCATAGTCCCCAGTGGTGTTGCAATGATAGTGTTTGTGGTTTCATTCGTTTCAGTAAGGCGTTCTAGCCTTATATATGTACCAAAGGCTTTCCCCAAAGGTCCCTTACAATACAAACACCACCATATGTCACAAGTCACTGATCGTATCGTTCGTCGAGCTGTGCAAACTCCTTCATCTTGTCCTTCTCCAGACGAGTGGGGACCTCCTTCATTCGGTGTGTGAGGATGTGGATGATCTGATGGAGGAGCTCATGGAACATGGTCTGCGGGATGATCTGTAGGACCTGTGGAGTGACATGGGGACCGTGTGGAATCTCGCTCACAGCGGTTCAGCAGAACAGAATAATAAAACTACGAAGTGAGTGAACTTCTGCAAACAACATACGCATGAGGCAAAACACGCTAGCGAAACATTTTTTTGCGCGAAATGTTGGGATGATCTGCAGATCGTACTTCACACAAGTTATACACAGCTAAACAAGGCTGTAAGTTTCAATGCTATCAACTTTGAAGTCCTCTTGATCACCCTTGAAGTGAGGAAATCTCACAGGTACTGTGAGGCCACACTCACCTGGCGTACCTCCTTTAACCCCACCCACACTCACATCCCTCGGGGCGCAATTACCAAAATTCCTTAACCCCACCCACACTCACCTGGCGTACCTCCTTTAACCCCACCCACACTCACCTGGCGTACCTCCTTTAACCCCACACACACTCACCTGGCGTACGTATCCGACCAGTTCTCTGGAATAGTAGGCAGACACTGAGACCAGATCGGGGCTGTTGGCCTCCAGGATCCTCTGACACGGCAGATTGCAGGGCGAAGACATCTGGCGGGGGCCGGGAGAGAGAGGAAAGAAAGGGGTTATGAAGAAAATAGAGAGCGGATAATTCCTAAAGACTCGATTTAGCCGGTACAGTGAAATCTCTGAATAAGGGACAATTGGAGACATATAAATCAGAGCCATCTTTTTATGTCAGGTTGTATAATGCACTAATGTATTAGTATGGGGAAGAACTTATGCAGAGAGGTGCATTTTATTCAGAGGTCCTTGTTTACCGTACCTTCAAGAAAGTGGATCTCAATTTGATGACCAGCGACGGCTGCCTCTTGATGAACTCCTGCATGAACCCTGTGTAACTGCACACAAGGAAAGTTTTTTTAAAATGCTGTATGTGCAAAATAATACTTTAACGATATGACCCCAAAAATGGTTCGAACTGGTCGATGGTGGGATCCAGCATCGAGAGATTTACGGCCACCAGTTCAGTGTGGTCAGTGACTCTGAGGGGGGGTGAGGTGTTGTGATGTTCCATAAGGACCAATTTAGGGACAGACCTACAACCTACAGGTGACCACTGTGGTCTGCTATCTAGTTCTCCCGTCTTGCAATCTTGTTGGTTGATCGTTATGCATCATCTTCAAAGGTAGCGATTCGTGTCCTACGATAATTGCGTTTCACTGAGAGTTTCACACCATTCAACTAATCTCAATCTACATGCTGTAGCTATATTTTCTGTTGGTCTAAAAATAGAACATGACACCATTCTACTAATCTCAATCTACATGCTGTAGCCAAATTTTCTGTTGGTCTAAAAATAGAACATGACACCATTCTACTAATCTCAATCTACATGCTGTAGCCAAATTTTCTGTTGGTCGACATCATTCCACTAATCTCAATCTACATGTGTAGGCAAATTTTCTGTTGGTCTAAAAATAGAACTCCGCGTCTGAAAAATGAACCAGACACCACACTCGTCTGGGTCTTGGAAATGGAAACGGCGGAGCGGTGGAACGGGGGGGAATGGGACATACTTGTGAACCTAGCCATGAGAGGTGCATTGTAGGTGATTTTTAAGACAGTATAATGTCTCAGTGTCATCAGTGGACTAATTCGTTGGATTAAGGAGACGGCCTTACTGTGAACCAGCTAAGTAAGACTAAATGGAGAAATAATACACTAAGTATTAGCATGGGTTTTGAAAAAGTGTCCCTTTAACAGTCGTCCCTATCTCAGAGGGCCCCTTATCGGAGGTTCCACTGTACATGTGTCCACTGTAGTGTGGACCTAGACTGAAGGTTCTAAAGACTAAAAGGAGACCGGCCATTACCTGTAGGTTACTCTCCAACTGGTGGAACTCCTGCACCTCCTCCATGGCCTGGATCAGCTGGGTGATCTTCCTGCCGGCCGACGTGGATGTCGTCATAAGAGAGAGAAGATATCTGAGAGACGCCACTCTCCGTGACCACCAGCCTGCAGGGGCTTCGTGAGAGGCGAAAGGAGATGGACGAGGAGGAAGAAAAGTTAATGCAGACACTTCTTGGAAATCGATGATGATATGGTCAATTGTATGAAACTGCAAATAGCTTTAGCATGTCAAAAATTGAAGACTAACACATATTTTGTGAAAAAGGAGTGAGCATTAGCAAATTTTGCGAATTAGACAAAATTTGCCTAGTATCCATCACAACAATAATAGCTTTAGCATGTCGAGTTCACTGTCTGACTGCGTTCTACAAATTATTTTCTATTAATTACCCCATCTCCTCTCCCTCACTTTCCTCCTATCTCCCTCTCTCCTCTCCCTCCCTCTCCTCTTATATATCTCTCTCCCCTCCTCTCCCTCTCCTCCTATCTCCCTCTCACCATTCTTCTCCACTCTAGTCAGAGGTTTGGTCCCTGAGAACACCTCCCCCAGTTCTGTCATCCTCTCCGACCCCTCCTTCTTGAACGCCTCCCATTTCTCCTGCTTCTCGTCCATCAGCTTCTTGAACATCTGGTATACAAGATTGTACACAACAACAACAACTGTGACAAGATTGTAAACAACAACAAATTGTGACAAGATTGTAAACAACAACAACAACTGTGACAAGATTGTAAACAACAACAACTGTGACATTATTGTAAAAGCAAAAACTGTTCAGATATTGACAATGGCAACAACAACAACAAACTGTTCAGATGATTGTAAACTATATATACAGTAAATATGTGACAAGATTGTAAACAAAAAAACAAACGTGTGACAAGTTTGTAAACAACAACAAACAACAAGTATGCGGAGTGTGTGAAGAGCACAGACCTCTTTCAGTAGGAACTCAAACTGAGCCGTGTTTAAGAGAAAGACAAACATCTTCTTCGGCTTGTATCCCGCGGCAACCACCTCCTCCCGTATCTGCTTACACCTCTTGTGATGGTCGGCAACTGAGGAATCAAAACGTACGAGATATATAGTCTCTCTCATTTCACTGAGTTCCATATACTGACAGTACAGGCCCATATGTACACAAGACTGAGAAGATGAACAAAACTCCCTATCATAGCCCCATACATCTATGATGCTAGGTACCATGTCAATCCCTATATACTAAACTACCATACTTAGTGATGATGTACAGATGCAGAGAGTACAAGGTTGAAGAAGAAGAAGAAGAAGAAGATGATGAACAAAACTCCCTATCATAGCCCCACTCTATGCAGGTACCATGCATCCATATACTAATTACTAGTGATATGCAGTGCAAGAGTCAAGTGACAGAAGAAGAAAAGAAGATGAACAAAATCCCTTATAGCCCATATCTATGATGCTGGTACATGCAATCCCTATATCTAAACTACATACTTATGATGAGTACAGATGCAGAGAGTACAGGTAGAAGAAGAAGAGATGAACTATCATAGCTCCATACATCTATGATGCTAGGTATACCATGCCAATCCCTATATACTAAGTACTACCATAGAAGAAGAAGAAGAACAAGAAGAAGAAGATGAACTATCATAGCCCCATACATCTATGATGCTAGGTACCATGTCAATCCCTATATACTAAGTACTACCGTACTTAGTGATAAGCCAAATGTCTGGTTTCGGCCAGTCTGTGCGTCTCTCACCGGCCGCCGTGTGGAGCATGATCCATCGAAGTGTGACGTTGCATTCTCGCAGACAGTTCATCAGTTTACCCACGTTGTCCAACACAAAATCAGCCACCAGAGTCCCTTCAGTCAAGTAATCCTCCACCTATACACACAGTCACACACACACACACACTTTTACACTGCTACATAACAAAAAGGTTCATTTCGCGATGTCGATAAAAAAAAGTTAAAAAAATTTTTTATTATGTTTGCGAATGTTTTAGCAAGCCACACATGTCAACTGAGAGATAGTTGAAGGGAATGCGGCAGTGACGTAATGGCTAAATTTAGAAACTGTTACTAAAAATGGAAACTCAATTGCATTCTTGCACTGTGCCCCTATTGTTTAGTTCTATCTTTAGTAACATTTCTAAATTTAGCCCTTATGTATCTACTGTCACATTCCCTTTAAGTTACGGAAATTAGAAACTTACAGCCTTGTTCAGAGGTGTGACTTGGATGATGTACTTCGATGCCTTCAGAAAAACAAACAACAACGCAAGTGCTCATATTATTACGTGTAAACACTTTCACATTGAAATTCTCACTGTTAGCCAATGGTCTCAGATGATTGATATCAACTTTAATTAATGCAACGTATCGAGTGGTAAAGGAGATTCGGTCATTACTTTATATATAAATCACAGTTTACTGTTGTCTATATAGTCTAGTCTAACCTTATTGTGTATGTAGAATTTTCTACCATTAACATTCGTTCCTTTGTTATTTCATGGCCTTCGTTTAGTAAACTCTGATTTAAGAACCACAGGTTCTAACGGAGGGGTATTCCAGTAATCTCTAGTAAATTCTCAGTATACTCAATCACAATTTCTACTGAAGAAAGAACCACAGGTTCTAACTGACCAGTTGTTGTATGTTGGTGAGCAGTGAGTGTGTTGTTGAGAGCTGTTCTAGCTGCTTTGTAAGGCTCCCAGGCATCCAGTAGGTTGACTGTTATGCCCATGTACATCGATATGACCTGGAGGAGGGAGGGAGAGAGAGAGGGAGGGAGAAAGGGGGAGGGAGGGAGAGAGGGAGGGAGAGAGGGAGGGAGAAGGAGGAGAAGCAAAAGTGGGAGAGAGAGAGAACTTTAGATAGGTACGCCTCTCTCCCTCCCTCTCCCTCCTCACCCAGTTGTCGGGGAAGTGCTTGTCGACTATCTCCCTCATCTGGGCCTGCTGGGTGTGCAGGATGTGAGGCGCGAAGTAGAGAATGACGTACAACATGGCCGCCTGTGTCGCCAGCCCGGTGCTGCGGTGCTGCGGGTTGGGGTACGTCGATATCTGAGAGAAAGACATAAATAGACAGCGAGATTCCATAACTACCTACATGTATTCGTTTTACTTATACATCATGTGTGTACATGTCTCAACAACTTGGTAACGAGGTAGAAAGGCAAGGCAAGGCAAACGAAGTCAACTACACCCTAGGACAGCTCTCTCTTTCTTTTCAGAAAAGAAGAAGAGCTGCCCTGGGTGGGATTCGAACCCACGACACTCTAAAATCTAGGCGAGTGCTCTACCAACTGAGCTACCAGGGCAACTCAGCTGGTACGGGTTCGAATCTAAAACACAACACTATAAGATTCTGCTTATTAAAGAGATACCCATGGCGTCCATAGGGTTAATAAGAGACGCTTAAAAAGGACAGTTTTAATGTCCTCATTTTCCTCTTATTCAGGGTTTGGGTTGTAAGCAGCACCTGACTGTAGATGTCGTCTGATCTCAGTCTCCCTATCACCATCTCTATGTACACCTTTGAGATGGGGATACGACTGCAGGAGAGACAAAGACAAACATGCACGTTTTGAAAAATTTCAAAAGTAGAGCTTTTCCTTAACAATTAACCAGCCACGGACACATAATGTGTCCAGAGCCTCCATAAGAATTTATATGGGGTTATAATATATACTAGGCACTAATACTTTATACATCAATTTCTGCTTATGTAAGCCGATACCAACGGTGTCCAAAGGGTTAAACCTTAAACTCCCTCTCTCTCTCTCTCAAAACTCACGCAAAGTACTCTTCGGGATATTTGGGAGGTCTCTTCATGACCGGTTGCCTTGACAACCCCGTACTCCTGAGCAGTTTGCAGACGTCGTCGATGTTTGAGTCGACGTTGATGTGTTGGGTGCTATAGCGATGGAAGGCCACTAGCATTCTCTCGCGGAGGAGGCCGTCTATCTTTAGGTCCGTGATGAGGAGCATCACACCATAGAGATAGAGCGCTTCCGACTGAGGGTGTGTGTGTGTGAGTGGGTGGGGGGGGAAGAGGATAATGAACAACCAGAATAAGTGATTTATAATGTTGCCTTGAGCCAAGGAAAGTTAGATGTTGAGCCATTATATTTGACACAGTTGCCCGTCTCAAGATAAAGAAAAAGGTAGCGAGATAGGAAGTAAAGCCAGGAGAGGAGACAGAGAGAGATAGTAACCTCCTCACCAGTAGCTGTTTCCCATCTTCATTCAGCAGAACATTCTCTAGTGTCTGTTGGATGTACACCCCCTCCTCCAGATCCTCCAGGAACCTGCCATGGTAACACAACATCACCACGGCAACAGATACAGTACAAACGTCACCATGGTAACAGATACACATCAAAATAAACATCACCACAGCAAGAGATGCCGCACAGACATCGGTGCAACAACAGATACCATGGCAACAGATACACTACAAGCATCATCACGGTAACACACATTAAGAGGGTGTGTGCTGTATACCTGTTGAGGTCGATGACATATTTGTGGACACTCTCAAAGACTTTGTAGAATCGAGTGAGGATTTCGATGTGGTTCTCACGGAATTCATCGTCAATGTCTTGTAGCTCCTACAGTTGTGTGAAAATCGACTAACTATAGCTACGTAATGGTGTCCGAACCAATCCAGCTAATTTTAACCCCTGGCTCACCGGGTTGGAGTCGATCTTCGTCTCGTAGTACTCGGGTCCCTCGAAGTAGGAAAAGTCGGGAAGGATGAAGCGGTAGCGCTCCTGCTCCTCACGTGACTCTAGCCGGAACACGGGCGGGATGAAGTCGGAGAGACGGAGCAGCTCGGCGATGATGGCGTTTCCCCGGCTCACCAGCTTCAGCACCGTCTGCCCGCAAATGTTCTCCTCCGCAAGAAAGTCGATGGCCGCCATGTCGGTTTGGGCGCCGTTATACCCCACCAGCAGGGAGATGACCGTGGAAAGACGAGGAGAGGGGGAGAGATGAACTTTCGCAGGGAAAGGGGGCGTGGTTCATACTATCACATGATGCGCGCACTCTTATCCGTTCGCGCATGTTGACCTTTCACCCTTGACTCGCGCAATGAGCGATAGCAACGCCCGTACTGTTCCTACAGCAAAAAGACAGAAGTAAGCAGAAGAGAAGGAGTATTAGGGCTACTAAGAGCGTGTGTTGTGTGTTGTGTAGGATGGCTGCAGGAGCGGCAGCCGGGAAGGTGATTAGGAAGATCATCAGTACCGCCAGAGCTCCTTCCGCCATTGGACCTTACAAGTCAGTAGCTATGCATGTACGTGTGACCGTGTACGACGGAGTATAGCTGTATATACACCTGAGAAATACGTCTATGGGCGGAGCAAGGCCTTTTATGGCTTTTGACATACATATAGTGTGTATACATTATTGCTATGAAGTCAGCATGCTATAATAATATATTATATGCCTAGGCTTGCCCCCAAAATTCCTGTACATTTTATTTGTAGTAAGTACAGGAAACCTGAGAACTTTTGCAACTCAGCAGGGGTGACTATGACTTTAAAAACTAAGTGTAAAAGGTTTGGTATAATTATACATGGTCAAAAGAAGAGTGTGTATTTGTTCATCTCTCTTCAGTCAGGCAGTTCAGGTGAATGAGACTCTCTACATCTCTGGACAAATTGGCCTCAACCCTGAGGTAATAACGCAATAACCTTCCCTTAAAAAATAGCAGGGCAGTCTATTGTGCTTGATAAAAACACTTACCAAACCCTTTACGGAAATTTTGTACTTTTTTGTGCTTTCTCAAATTTTAACAAGCATTAAAATTTTGAAGCGAACTGTGTCTCAAATTAACAATTAAAACATCTTTCGCCACTCAAAATAAAGGATTCACAAATTACAAGAGTTTCTGGATAATTACAGTAGCAATCGTGAAACCTCTGCAGACGATGGAGTTCCCGTCAGGAGACACCGAGGAGCAGACTAGACAGGCTCTCACTAACATGGGAGCCATCCTGGAAGAAGCAGGATCCTCCTTCAAGAATGGTGTCCCTCTCTCTCTCTCTCTCCCTCACTCCCTCCCTCCCTCACTCCCTCCCTCCCTCTCTCATATATAATCTGTTACGATATTTCATTAATATTCTTGCAGTGGTGAAGGTGACAGTGTTACTGGACGATATAAACGACTTCACTCGTGTCAATGATGTCTACAAGACTTGTAAGTAACAAACTTCCTTTATTCATTTTCGATTTTTTACTTCCATTATTTGTTAACCCTCTATCCAGTTTTTACTGACAAGCAACCAGCAAGAGCAGCCTATCAAGTT
>CASHTH010003761.1:0-48832 GCA_030341885.1 Geodia barretti
CAGGTGGGGAGAATGTGATCAAACACGGTCAGAAAAGAGTGAAATGGACAGGAGGAGGAATCTGTGGCAAAAATTAAAACCTGTGGGGTAGGGGTCGCTGCGTGTTCACAAAAATAAAAATACAGGTGGGCGGGGGGCACAGACATGTGAAGTGAACAAGGGGTCAATAAGACCCTCAAGGGCAAGATGAACGCATCAGGCGTAAATAACGAGGATGGAGGAGAGGTACCATAATAACTGGAATCAAATGCCGGCGTTAAACGCACATCACTGTAATGTCAATAAAGGGTGGGGGACATGTGGGTATGAGCACATGTCCTGATTTATGACTTAAGCTTCCTTCCTATCTCGCTCCCTTCTTCCTCTCTCTCTCTCTCCTCTCCCTCTCCCTCTCTCTCCTCTCTCCCTCTCCTCCCCTCCCGTTCTTCTTCCCCTCTCTCCCCCTCTCTCCCCCTCTCTCCCCCTCTCCCTCCACTGTTAGCTGCCAACAAATCCTACAGAGGCCAGGCCGTGGACATATGGGCAGCTGGAATAACGCTCTACTGCTTCCTATATGGCAAGGTCTGTTCACATCACAACAACCTAGATTGGCAACCAAGAGTGTGAGCGTCACAGAGTCTTAAAAATTGATATGCATCCATACACACTAAAAGCCGGTTCACAATAGAATGCATGGTGTCATTGCCTGGGTGTTTAGTTCACTCCGTTGCATCTTGGCCCAGTGATAGACAAGAATAGTCCGTATTTTAGGGTTTGCCCACATGGGGCAGTAGTTTGGCCCAAAAATATGAGATTCCGTACCATTAGTAGTTCAGTATGTACTCTGCTTTTGTTGCAGGTTCCTTTCAATGCCAAGGTTATCACTGAGCTCCATGACATCATCAGAAATGACCAGTGAGTAACGCATATATACTCGTCTCTATCATATCCATAATCATTTCATCACCTCTCTCCCTCCTTCTCCTTCCCTCTGCCGTGAACCACTAGACCCGAGTTTCCGTCGAGGTGAGGACGCTATTCAAAATGTTTAACTCACACTCATCTTCCTCTCTTCTCTCCCATCAGTCCGGAGATATCTCCAGAGCTAAAGGATCTCTTTGCCAGACTCCTGGAAAAGGACGCAACAAAACGAATCACAATCCCCGAGATCAGGGTGAGCCAGAATACACGTTTCTCTTTTTACACTCTCCCCTATAATTATATACCCTTCAATGTTTCTCCCAATAGAAACACCCGTGGGTGTGTAAGACGGATCGCTGCATACCGCCCAAGGAGGAGAACTGCAATGAGGAGATCTCTGTCAATCAAGAGGAGATTGCCACCGCCTTCAAACCCTTCCGGACGCCAATTCACATACTGGTACTGCCATCATTATGTCATCATTACATCGTTACTGTATTCAGCCATCCTTTAGCATTCATGGATTTAAAACTCTTTTATTGAATCTAAATGTGGTGCCAACGTATATATTATGCAGGTAATGATAAAGCAGATGGCCAAGAAAAGGTCGTTCAGTAACCCCTACTCCCCCAAATCCTCTCCCCGCACCTCCCCGAGGGGAACCCCCTCCCCATCACCCAGGTAACGTGCAGATGAAATTTTTGTTCTTGAAACCATATTTACAGCAGTGGTTTCATATGAAAATCAAGAAAGCAGAGCAAACTGACATTGCTTTCCTAGGCGTCGTTGTGACTGTGTGGTTTTGTGCATTGACGCCCTGTGATTCTCGCTGCAAACCTTCTTTATTATTCTCTCTCTCCTGTCTCCAGTCACTCACCCACCTCCCCCAATCCCCCCGTCTCCCCCTCCCCCTTCACGAGACGTCGAAACAACCTGCTCAAGTCACACCAGACTCCCACCATCTGCGTCGACAGCACCGAGATCAACCCATGATGTCATCATTATGTCGTCGTTTTTATTACGAGCAGTTGTCTTGTTGTCTATAATATAGTCACTGCAGTACATTGTTATTGACCTCGCAATGTGTGTGTGTATGTGGATGTAATGTTGTCTGTGATCATGAACTGTGTCCGTATATACATAATGGACGGTCAACTAGTACGCATGCGCAAAGGGAACATCTTAGCCACGCCTCCCCGATCCAGAGTGCAGAGCCGTACAATGGAGGTTGTCGCCGAAGCCGCTAGACCACCGGTTACGAGTCTGAAGGATGCATCGTTCTTTGCCATAGTAGAGCAAGTCCATACCTACCCTCCAGCCGCACTCTCGCTGCTCCCAGCGCGGGTTCGACGCAAGATGCTCCCGTTTCTTCCCGCCGCGGAACTCTGGCGGCTCGAGCGCTGCCGAGATTTCGTGGAGGGATTGGACATGGAGGCAGTCTGGAGCGACAGACTGAAGACCCACATCTCGGACTGGGTCTATCCTGAAGACGTGGATGAAGTGAAACAGGGAGATCACGAAGGTCCCTCTGCGAGGGAAGTCTACCTCTTCAACGTCACGCATGTCCTGCTGTCAATGACGGCCGATCGCCTTGAGCATTTAGACTTTCAAACCCACGTGTCTGACTCCGACATAGCCGAGAGGCGCGCCTACGTCCAGCGAGCTGGGCGTTTTCGTTTGCCGCATGCCCTGGAGCCGAAGGGTAATACTGAAGAGCTGGTGAATAAGGACGATTATGCAGACCTTCTTTTCTACGGAGTATTCATGAAGAATGTCCCGCTGTTGTACAAGGTTGCCTCTTGCCATTTCCACCCAGAGTTCAATATACCACTGCCTTATAACCTGAAGGGAGCGAGGCATTCTGGGTGTGTGCGCGTGGAAAGAGCTACCCGCCAAAAGTATACGCTATCTCCGATGTGCGTGCAATGCTTCCAGAATATGGTCGGCTATCTGGTCGAAAACATTGACTGGAGACCAAAGACACTATCTATCTGTTCTCCATCGCTGGGATTTGTGAAGAGCGTCGAAAAGCGAAATGACACAGTATTGAAGTTTCTACGCTCCGTAGAAGAGATCAAGGTTGTTATTACTTCCCTCGCCAGTTGTTTTAACATGGCTCGTGTTCTACACGGAGTCTTCCAGCCTCAGGCACTGGCAGGCCTGTCGCCAACCAGCCTGATCATCAAACAGAAAAACTCGCTCGGGGGTGATGCTTGTTGTAGCACGGTATCAGGGGTCGTAGTGTCTTTGCTGGAGACTAGGCCCAGTCTGAACTTGTTGAATTAACCAACTGTTCATTGGAGACGAGTGATATAGAGAGTTTGGTGTCAGCATTCTTGTGTACAGCCACTTCATGCACAAAGACTCTTAACATCAGGCAGTGGGGCTGTCACTTCCAGGTGGGCCGTCAGTTCCAGGAGAGCCGTCACTTCAAAGAGCGCCGTAAGTTCCAGGTGGGCCGTCAGTTCCAGGGAGGTTGTCTGTTCCAGGAGAGCCTACCTCTGAATAGGACCCACACCCCACCACCACTCCGTAATCAGAAACTCTTCGAGCCGTTGAAAATATCCCAAAAAGTGGCTACTGCCAGTGAAGATTCCTGCCAGAACGGTGAAAACAAAGTCCTCTGCCTCCCTTTCTTACCGTCCTTGCTCCAATGGCTCCTAGCTTTCCCTGGTCTCTCTCTCCAACATCTCGAACTCACCGTCCCTGATAGTTTATGCGACAAATACCTACCACAGATTTGCGAGATTCTGACGAGAAGCTCAGATAGTATACCTTCTCCTCTCCCTATCACGGTGACAATAGAGTGTAAGACACCTTCAGTCACAGAGACCAGGTGTGCAGGAATGATCTTTGACCTGGCCATGTGCCCCCACATTGATGAAGTGCGCCTCACGAAAGTGTAGAATATGCAAACCGTACATGTTTGTCAACTGTGTGTAAATGTTTGTATTAGGCCAAAAAAACAGTGCACATTTTAAGTGTGGAAACTTTCTCATGTGACTTCATTGTATGCATAATATTCTTGTCCATGGATCTCCTGCTCTTATATGCTACGAAGATTGCACGTTCTCTCCAGACTTGTAACTGACAGTAGTAGCTAACAACAGTAGCTATGGCATTATTATCCCACCACCTATAATGCTGTGTGCGCAAGATTATGCTCCTTCGTTTTGCGCATGCATGCTGTGCTCCTCTCATTAGAGGGGGAATGAATGTGTATGACATAGTGTGTGTGAAGTTATTTCTTCTTCTTCTTTACTCTCAACGCCTTGCCTTCTCCCGAAAAAGCTTGAAATCCAGACAACCCCTCATCCTGCACAGTAACACAAAGTGTCCTCACATTACGGGCTAATACACACAACAGCAACTGAATAAACTACATAAGCGCGACTAAGGACACTGAGGTGGGGGGGATAATGGTATATAGTCTTGTGCTATTCCACGTCACAAGAGGACACAGATACATGCACAACACATGGATAGCTGAATTTGCAAAAGTTTTGTCTCACACAACACAAAGTTGCATCATGTATTATGGCCCAACTACTAGTGTGTCCAGAAGCTCTTTTCCCCTGATAATGACATCACTGACCATTGGTTCTTCAGGCTCAGAGGCCTTCAGCGTGCTGGCCTTGGCAAACGTAATCTTCCACTTCTTGTAGTTGTAGTTTGGAATCCCTCTCGGCCTGTACAATAATAATATAGAGTGTTTGTGGAAGTTTTCCGTCACTCATAAACACACACACACACACACACACGCACACACACACACACACACACACGCACACACACACACACACACGCACCACGTAGTACATACACATCATTAATAATGATTATGAAAGGTACATCTCAATACAGATGTGAAGGGACGTACAGTTGCTGTGCAGGCGGTTCGTCTCCCTTGTCCAACCGTCTCTTTGCCTTCCCATCCAATCTCTGACCTTCTCCTGCAAACACCTATATACATAAGTACGCAGTGTTTAATTGTCACTTGCTTATGCACTACACAAAGAATCGACGTATGGCAAGAAAAAGTTAAACGAAAAGTGAAATTATGGGGGAATGGGGACTGCAAGAAATCCATGAAATTAATTTTGTCAACTTGTCTTCCAAGAAAGTTTTCTGCCATAATAATGGTACATTAATGTTGAAAACCTAACTTCTGTATTGCAGTATAATAGAGTCATTGAGGCATGTTAGACATGCAGTGAGTATATACCTTAAACTTGTTGTTTCTCTCCACTGCCTCCTTTATCTGATGGTTCCTCTCAATCTGCAGAAAGACACATTGACCTCACATAGTACGTAGCCATTTAATCAATCTGAAAGTTCCGCCCTGAATCTTCCCTGCTATATATATAGTACATTATGGAGTGAGTTTATTAACCAATTCACCACCCCAGCCACACTCATTACGTAACAGACTCTAACAGCACAGCCGTAACGTACATCATCAGGTCCATCAGGTGAAGCAGGGCTTATCGTCTCATCTTTGACTGGAGACACATAGTCCACCGGTGCCGCAAAGTCCACCTAATATAAACACAGAAAAGTGAAGTTTTTGTTTAATGTATGCATGCAGTTGCTACACCTTCATGTCACACTCAATGATAGAGACTGCCTCGGCCGGTTTGGTGTCCAGCACCTTTAGTTCATAGATCTAGAGAGAGAGAGTATGGAGAGAGAGAGAGAGAGAGAGAGAGTATAAGAGAAGAGAGAGGGGAGAAAGGGGTTGGAAAGAAAGTGGGAAAAGTGGGGGAGGGATGAAGCAAGACAGGTAGAACGTGATTGTTCTCATCTTCTGACAAGGCCAACCCACCTGTCCATTGTACTCTATTCCAATGACATCGTCCTTTGTGAGGCAGGCAAATGACCTCAATTTGCTCTCCAGTCTGTCAGCCATCACGCCAGTCAAGGAGAATCAAACAAACAACTCCCAAAACCGATAAGCCAAAAATTGATGTGAACCTCTGCCGTTTCGAGAGGTTTGGAAAATGAGAATCGATGCACTCACTGCTTTTTGTCATGAAAGTTTTATATAGTTACCCTGCAAGCACTAAAATACACGTACACATCCTGTGCATCTCACCATCAAGAAACAGTGAAAGACAGTAATAGTAAGAGGGCTATAGACCATTATGCACCCAGACCAATGTACAGAGCCAGCAGTATGTATATACATGTGATGGCAACTAGGTGTGGTAGAGAGGCAGAGGCAAGGCCAACAAGTCAACAACGGGAGAGTAACAGAGAGAAAGAGAGCTTTGACAACTCAGTGAGATAAGGAGGATACACTGCCTTGGGATTGCTGATGTCCAGAAATTCTTTTGACTGAGGTTCAAACTTTGAAAACGTCGCCAACGGTAGTGACGCATTCTCAACCACTATTATATCACCCTCGGTAATGTCCAGCTGGTTCATCAACTGTGCATGAGACGATGTCCACGACATCATTGGATGACATCACAATTACATCATCTTTAATTGATTGAGGGGCACCCCCCGGCTCACCCAATGAGGGATATAAATCCTTCCTTCCTCGGCTATAAACTCCAAAACGCCGCAGTGGGAAGAGAGGCCGGAACTGTCGTTGCTGAGTTTGAACAGCATCGGGTAGGAGATGTTGAGTCTCGCCAGTTTCTGGAGGGCCGAGGGTGGCATGATGATCTTCCCGCCGTGTTTCACCTCCACGCTCTCCTTGTTGGAGAAAACCATCGAGTAGCAGCGGAACTGCTCCCGGAACCTGCCCATTCCCGGGAATCCCAGCCCCATACCACCAGGAATGGGGTTGAACCCCTCATTCCCAAAGCCTCCAAAGAAGGCCTAGAACCACATGAAGAAAAGAGTCGGTAAGATAACTTTCCTTCAGTCTAAACCGCCACGCACTAAAATATTCACTTACCATGTCGTTAGTTTGCTCCAGTTTGCTCCAGTTTGCTGACTCGGCAAAATCTGAGGGATTACACTTTGAACCCTGCGCGTGGCCGGCTCGTCGATAACCGGGAATTTCGCGGGAGAACTGTGATGATCAAGCTAGCTTAGCAGTCGGGGGAAGCGTTGCAGCAGAAACGATGGACTACAGAGACGTGGGGCTTGTAACGAGAGGCGTCTTTGTAAGTGTATAGCTCTTACAATAGGAATGTGTAAACTGTGGCTCTCCCAACTTGTTTCATTGCCATGACAACAGGACCCTGGGAAACTGAAGGTACAGGAGGACGGTGTGCACTTCAAGTCGGTAAAGACGGGGAAGACCCTGCTCATTAGGCACGTGGACGTCGTGGACATAGAGTGGTTGAGGGTGGCGAAGGGCTACGAGATGAAGCTGGTAACGGTGGACGGACAGATCAGAAAGTTTGATGGATTCAAGGAATCAGTGAGTCTGCGACTGCAGTTTCAAAACCCATCTTGATACTCCTTCTGTCTTTAACGACAATGTTTGAAATGGGATTATAAAAGGCATTTGCTGTAATTCAGAGGAGAAAACATTTACACAGCTGTAAATGGTCTATATACCGCATCTACCTACACACAAATATTTCAGCAAATAAATCACCTTTGCAAATCACTCCTAAACTAGTATTTTTGTGAAAGCTTTAACCCCCTTCTACACCCTCCTCTCTTCTTTCACAAACACACACACCTTACCCACCTCTTCCCCCTCTCTCTTCTTTCACAAACACACACACACACTACACCACACTCTCTTCCCCCTCCTCTCTTCTTTCACAAACACACACACCTTACCCACCTCTTCCCCCTCCTCTCTTCTTTCACAAACACACACACCTTACCCACCTCTTCCCCCCATCTCTCTTCTTTCACAAACACACACACCTTACCCACCTCTTCCCCCTCCTCTCTTCTTTCACAAACACACACACCTTACCCACCTCTTCCCCCTCCTCTCATCCAGGACTACGGAGAGCTGAGGGATTTCTTCAAGACGACGTGCAGGAAGGAGATGAGGGAGGTGGACCTGTGCGTGAAGGGTTGGAACTGGGGTGAGGCCACCGTCAACGGCTCTCTCCTCTCCTTCTTGATTGACTCAAAGAGGGCCTTCGAGATTCCACTGAAGGAAGTGTCTCAGGTACACACACTTGTGGACTCAGGAATTAAGCTGTATAGTACAGTGACACTTCTGAATAAGGGGCACCTTTTGAGGCGACGAAATTAAGTGTCCTTTATTCAGAATGTTGTACATGCTGCCAGTAAATTCTGTCATTATCTTATGCAGCAAGTTTGAGGCAAATTGGCGAGTTTAATACTGCGAGTAATTATTCCGAGTTGAGTGTCCTTTCTTACGTGAATCAGTGTGAAAGCAGCAAGCAGTGTGCAAAGAGAGCGATACTGTCACCTCTCTCACTCTCTCCCCGCGTGTCTATATAGCTCTCCCCTCCCCTCTTTCTCCCAGGTGACGTCGGGGAAAAACGAGGTGACGCTGGAGTTCCACCAGAGCGAGGAAGCGTCTCAGTCTCTGGTTGAGATGAGGTTCCACATCCCGACCTCTGTCCCAGGCAGACCCAGAGGAAGACCAGGCCAAGGTCAACACAACACTGCCACACACCGTAATACGGTGGAAACTCGTGCAATTGGGAGACAAACTTTTGTGCGGAGAAGGTTTTATAGTTTGTATGTGACGGGCACTGCACATACCGCAATGTTCTAATTACGCGTGAAAGATTAAACGTCAGTCGCGAGGACCCCCGAATGCTTCATAACTAGGGATTCGTTTGGTAATATTGTGCAAGGGTTTTGCGCCCTTGCTGAAAGGTCACCTAGCGGATTAATGACCTTTGACCCTACATGTCCCTTGCACGTTCTAAGTATACGATGAATTGCTTGCGCTCGCTCGCTAAACATGCCTGGTGTTCTAGTAATGCTACTGTGGGCATGTCAAACACAGACGAAAATCTCAACTGTACAAAGATACTCTACTAGTGTTTGAGTGTATGAGAGTGAAAATTGCATGGTGTATAAGTGTACAATTTCTTGTTTCTCTCCTGCAGGCGTTTGCAGACTTGTGTTTGACGCAGGCCGATGTGATGCAGGCGGTGGGAGATGCCATCATGACCTTTGACGAGATCCAGACACTCACACCCAGGTACATTGTACATGTGTATTATAGCAGCTAGGTTTTACGCACCTACATAACTAGTAGTAGTACAGCTGCATTAATGGGGGGGCTGTGATATGGCGGCACAACAAATGTAACTTTTTTGTATTGCTATGATGAAGGGTGAATGAAACATAATTATGCAGTCGACACATTTTTTACTAAGAATACACCCTACTATTGGTTAATGACAGTGTGTAAACTAAGACTGATACATATATCTCTCTTCTCTCTTTCTCTCTCTCTCTCCTTTAGAGGTCGTTATGCTATCAAACCCTATCCGTCTTTCCTTCAACTACACGGAAAGACTTTTGACTACAAGATCCCGTACGACTCGGTGACTCGACTCTTTCTCCTCCCACACAACGACCAGAAACAAATGTTTTTTGTGGTGCGTATGTACGTATGTCTTGGCATCACATGGTCTATTGTTACATGTATACTCTCTGCTGCGTGGTGGCCTACTAGATACACCGTTGAGCCATCGTAGAAACTTGGCTACGGTGGGACGGCGGCGGCGCCGTAGTGGAAACATGTGTTTGGTGTGTGCCTCATCCTGGAGGAAAGAGAGATGAAAAGAGAGGGGAGGTAAAGAAAGAGAGAGGGAGGGTAAAGAAAGAGAGAGGGAGGGGGGGTAAAAAAGAGAGAGGGAGGGGGGTAAAGAAAGAGAGAGGGAGGGGGGGTAAAGAAAGCGCGCTGTCGTGTTGTGTACACGCCCTCGTCGTGATCGTTGTTCCCTCCCGCGCGCGTTTCGTGACTTGCACTCTTCATCTCGCTACCAGCCGGAGGGAGGGAGATAGAGAATTAGGTCCCTCCCTGTCAGTAACACTTTAACTGCCTGCTTTGGTTGGTTGGCTAATCTTCCCTTTATGCCATTTAACCAAAGTACAGACCCAGACATCAAGTCACCAGAGCTAAATAGTATATATAATTATAACTGTGCCCCACTCCCCACTGACTAAAGCCAACATGAGATACGTCTGAAGGGGCTTTCAGTCAAAAGAAGGCGTATTATAGGTTTCCCACCACACCAGGCCCTTCTGAAACTCCAGTGCCATGGGAAATTGGAGAGATGCAGTACAGTACCTCACTAGTGCCATACCTCATTAATTATCGTCTGTGCTGTGGTATGAGGTTAACGTCATGTCCCTTGGCTAACAACCAACTGCACTTTGATCTCTACCGGGGAGTGTATTGATGGGGTGAATTGGAGCGAGAAAGGGAGTGAGATAGGGAAGAGACGAGATGTTTCAAGTTAGGTGTAGGGGAAAGGTGAAAAGTCGGAACTAGGGAGAAAAAAGGAAAGGTTTGAGCGAGATAGGGAAAAGAAACAAAGGTTGAAGAGGAAAGGTTTGAGCGAGATAGGGAAAAGAAACAAAGGTTGGAGTGAACCCCCATCTACGGACTAAGGACACCCATGAAGTAAGGGCACCTCTCACTAATTCCATTCTCCGAAAAACTCACTAATTATTCTGTCTTATTGGTGTCCTGATTAGACGGTTCCACTGTAATAGGTAGATGTCCTCTTAATATTATATTATGTCTGTCATTTCCCCCCACAGATGGCGTTGGACCCCCCAATCAGGCAGGGGCAAACGAGATACTACTTCATCATCTTTCTCCTACCTACCGAGGGAGACGATTTTGAAGTCACTCTTTCTCTCACCGAGTGAGCAGCTCTTCAACTATATACATACATGTGCAACCTCCGAAAAGGACCCTCTGAATAAGGGGTTCTGCCCCATACTAATACATTAGGATCTGAATAACGTACGCCCCTGAATACGTTACATTCAAGAAACTGTTCTTTGGGAAAGAAAATGTGTCCTTACGGTTGCAGAGGGGACCTCGTTTCAGTGGTGTCCTTATAGAGGGGGTCCCTCTCACTACAACCTGTTATTGTGTATGTGTGTGGTGGAATGTGTAGGCAGGAATTGGAGGAGAGATATGGAGGGAAGATGACCAAGCACATGAGCGGCAGCCTCTACGAGGTCTTCAGTAGAGTCATGAGGGCTCTTGTCGGGAAGAAGATCACCGTCCCTGGAACCTTCAAAAAGTTCGAACCGATTTAACACACACTCACACACACACACACCTTTCTCTCTCTCTAACTCTCTTTCTCTCTCTCTCTCTCTCGTCCTCTGCAGTAGCAACGAGCAGTGTGCCATCTCGTGCTCCAACCGGGCCACCTCCGGCTACCTCTACCCTCTCGACAAGGGATTCATCTTTGTCCACAAGCCAGCCGTCTACATAAAGTTTGACGCGATCGTGTCAGTCAACTTTGCCCGGATGTCGGGCAGTGCGGGGATCAGTCGCTCCTTTGACTTTGAACTGGAGTTGAGGGACGGGAATGTTATTCACTTTAGCAGCATCATGAAGTGAGCACAAGTCACACTTGCGCCACCATACCTTGCGAGTAGGTGTTAATCGACAAAAAATGCCTATTTCCCCGCAAGTCAACAATTTCCCCTCTTTTTTTTGTTATTGGAGACGAATTATTACAAAGTGTTTCGCCCATTTTATGACGCAGTCTTTTTCTTAATTTGCACACACACACTGTTGACAGAGAGGACTACACTCGTCTGTTTGAATTTGTCACAAAGAAAGAAATCAGAGTCAAGAACAGCAACAAGGGGAAGGTAGAGAACAATAGGGCACAGCTAAAGAATGCAATTCAGTTCCGTTTTTAGTAACGTTTCTAAATTTAGCCTTATATACTGCCACACTCCCTTTAAGAAACACAAGTAAAGTGCTCATCCAGTCCATTACGGAAGAGAAATGGAACATAACATTAATTCCCCCCCACGGTGTATTAATTACACCGTTCGGTTTGTTGTCTCTCTCTCTCTCTCTCTCCGTGCAGCCAGTCCAGCCAGTGGACTACGAGGAGGACGAGACTTCAGGTAGCGAACACGATGCCTATCTGGAGAGAATGAAGGCGGAGGGAGACAACTACGACAGTGAAGACGGTACTAACAGTATAGTCACCATACAGAACTACTGGTTCCTATTTCAGGGAGATGTTTCTCTATTTAGAGGATTCCGACTTTGTGGCCAAAGCAAGTGGGAGCGATGATGACTTGGAGTAAGAACATCTGATTTTCGTCCTCCTCTCCCTCTCCCTTCTCTCCATTCCTCTCTCTTACGTCCGCCCTCACTGCTATATTATGTATATTGCAGAGAAGGACAAGCTTGTACATATGCATTGTGAATAAGGACGTATTTGTGCAGCTGTTGTGACTACAAAGTTACAGGAATAGAACGCATGTCTATCACATGTGACATGTGCATGCATGGGCCCATAATGCCCATACATTGAATTTGCGTGAGAAGTTTGCCTCATGCACCAACGTTGCACCGACTGGCACCGTGGAAAACGCCACATGATATTGTGCATGCATGGGCGCCCTGTAATGGACGGCATACTCCCACAGATCTAGCGAAGCTATGCACACTGTCCATTGTCTGGTATGCAGTCAAACTGGTTTTTGTCCTATATACTACTACATGGAATGCTCTCCTGCGTATAGACTTACATAGGGGGGAAGTCAGGCATTCCTGCCACACCACAGAACAGATGTTATGTATCTCCGTTGCCCAGTACTCAGCCGTGTGTGCGCGCGCGTGTGCGTGTGAGTGGTCAGGTTGGACCTGTATGTTGACCTGAGAGCATGCTTTGCAGGAGGTGGGCTTGATTTAGAGTCGAGTTGAGTTGAATTGAGAGGTGGGAGATAGTTAAGTGAGTCATGGCCTCTGTCAGACCCTCCAGGAAGGCCAAGAACAAAGACATCAGGTATCAGTGGGGCATACTAGTGAGTCATGTGATAATCACGCGAAGTCATGTGACCCAAAGCGTGTTGTTGGGACTTTAGTGCTGGGCTAGGGGCTACTCTCTGCACTTGTTCTATGTGATGTGCAGTCATATGATTTACTACTAGTGACATGCAGTAGGAGACCGTGTGAAATGGTAGCCCTAGAGAGTCATGTGATAATCACATGGAGACATGTGACCCAGAGACTCATATTATAATTATTATACACAGTGTGTACTGGTTTTCTCTGTGTGTTGTGTGCAGCTAATGCACTTCATAGTGCTTTGCCCCTGCTAATATACGGTTGTAAGAGACGATGTGAAACACTTGTGGTTTTCCCAGATATGACTCGGATGCCAAGAGCAGTGGGAGTGAGGGGGAGGAGGGGAGGGAAGACTCTGAGGAGGAAAAAACCCAAGGAAAAGTCAAGAAAAAGGAAGAAGGACGCCCCCAAAGCCTCTAAACCAGCCAAGCGGACGAAAGAGGCAAGCATGCAACAAAAATCACTCACTCTTTGTACATGCCTACCTACCAAGTTTGTCAAACTTTGCTTTTAGACGATCCACAAACGCTCTTTGCTAGATAAGTTAATGTACGTATATACCTGTAACTCAACCAGGACACTGGACGTAAGAAGAAGGCAAAAAAGGACCCCAATGCTCCGAAGAAGCCCCTCTCTGCCTACATGCTGTGGCTGCAGGAGAACCGCCCGATGATAAAACGAGAAAACCCCGGGGCCAGTCTCGGGGAGATTGGGAAGAGGGCCGGAGAGCTGTGGAAGGCACTTGACGACAAATCTGTGAGCCTTTTTTACTGTCACGGTCGGAAATTGTATTGGGAAAGTCTTTTTTTCCATATTATTTTGTGTGTTGCCCTGAAATGGAACTGTGTAAAATTGAAGTGTGGGTAAGAAATATTTTCCCTGCTACAGTGGTGTCATTGCTGGCTCACTATAGAGCAAGCTGTTGTGTGGTATATCATGTGACTATCACATGACTGGCCCCACCCCCTTCAAACCACAGGAGTGGGAGGCGAAAGCAAAGCAGGCCAGAAAGAACTACGACCGTGTCATGCAGGAGTACAAGGCCAAACAGTCTTCGTCTCCATCAAAGTGAGTCACACACTGAGGGGGTGTGGCCAGTTAAGGCATGTCTGGCCCCGCCCACTACTGGAATTTTATTTCGTTTTCCTCAGGTCCCCCAAGAAGGCGGCCAAGGCGGCCAAGGCGGCCAAGGCACCAGCAAGCAAGAGTTCAAAGGGCGGAGGGAAAGTGAAGAAGTTCACTAGTGCAGAGTACATTAGTAATGATGAGTCCAGTGGAGATCAGGAAGCTCCTGGTAATTAGCTACCCAATAGGTGTCTGTAAAAATTGAGACATAATTTTGCAGGAGATGGTGGTTCGAGTGAAGAAGAGTCTGATTAGATTTACGCCACGACAAGAACTTCCTATTGCACTGTCTTCAATTTCTTTACAATACTTTACATTGTCGTTGTACATATTCCGCTCCGCAGTGTGCGTATGCGCTTTTAATTTTGTTGCTTGAGCGCCGGTTGGCGCGATAAGCCGGTAATCTGATTGGTCGGTTAGGGTCGCGTCCATCCAGAAAAGATGGCGGCGGTTGGGTGTTACCAGAGTTTCTGACGCCGTGAGCGAGAGAAAGTAGAAGCTCTGAGAGGAAGGAAGAGATCCGGAAAGAACAAGGCACTCTACGGGAAAAGCCATGACCAGGGGAACACAGGTAACTCTGAAGCTAGACCGTTTGTTACCGGGGCGTGTCATGTCCACTGTGTACCAGGTCGCTGGCGCGACAACACCGTCCGGCAGGTCTCGGTCTCGGAAGCAGGCGACTCCGGCCAGAGCGAGGCATCGACCGGGGGTCCTGGCGCTGAAGGAGATACGGCACTACCAGCGCTCCACGAACCTCCTCATCCGGAAGGCGCCATTCGCGCGGCTGGTGCGAGAGATACTTCTCCTCCGTCACCCTGCGGGGATGGAGTTCAGGTGGCAGAAGGCGGCGATAGAGTGCCTACAGGAGGCGTCCGAGGCCTACCTGGTCCATCTTCTCTCGGACGCCTACCTCTGCTCCGTGCACGCCCGCCGAGTCACACTCATGCCTCGGGACGTTCGACTCATTAGAAGACTAAGGCAACCTGGGTACTAGTCGTTTGCCTTGCCAGCAAAAAGGTGGTATGTGTTTTTACACTTCACCAGAGCACTGTGGCCGTGTATCATTGGAGGGGAGCTATAATATTTATCTCTAGCACATTGCAATGCAAAGCTTGTCTGCTGCACACTGCCATCCCACTGTATATACAATTTTGTGTTTCTCTTTGATCTTTTTTATTTTCTGTACAATATCACCTATTACACTGATTCTGAGACGGTGAATGGTGCTATAAACGTAGGCTATAGGTTCGCTCTGGACTTGCTCTGGAACACTGTATTTGAAGCAAGTAGCTCCTCCACTACCTGTTCAAAAGATTTCATTGACTGGTTGCTGCATACATCAGTGTGGGAACACATTCAGGAAAACTCTTGCAAAAGTATTATACTCCAGTTCATGGCACCACTTGTATAGACAAGCAATAAACTTTCTCTGTGAAGAATCCCCCTTAAAATTTTAATCCCTCTGTACAGTTAAACACTAATGTTTTCGCGTCAATAAACCCACAGACCTTGTTGGAACAATTCAACTCTTTCAGGATCTCCACAGTGTGCTGCCCCACCTCAGGCTGGGCAAAGCTCCCTGGAAACAGTTCCAAGTCTCCACGCTATAACAATAGCACATTATTACATGAAGGTGTATATACCTGGGCTGGCTGGGGTTCTGTCTAGCTTTGGAGCTGGCACTAGTGTGGTGTTTGGAAGAGATTGTCGGCACCTTTACTCCAGAGAGAGAGAGGGAGAGAGAGAGCTTACTTGACTCAAAGTTTCCTTCCCTGTGATGCATGTGGATGCTCCTTTGCCTATGCAGCAAAAAACACAAGTCGCACTATTGGTATATTATACTGATGTCACCCAACTAGGACTAAAATAGTGAAAAGACCTGTTATGAGGATGTGCTGCAGCCTCTTCCATTGAAAGAACTGGCTCCACACAAGCATCAACGTCTACAGCAGATCGTACTCATAATTATACTATAGTCTCAATGCTTTGTGAATGTGCATATATACCTCTGAATATGGCTGTCCATTGTGCCTGTGTCTTGGTAGCAAACAGTGCTCCGAATCTCTCCTTCATGCTGGGCTGCGGATTTCACCAGTGTCATAATATTGTTGCAAGCCAAGCTATATATATATATACTACTGTAGTGCAGGCAACTCTAATGGGTGAAAGCCATGTTGTGAACAGGTGTCCTAATTTTCTGTGTGCACACTTTTCTCTCGCAATCTCCTTTGAAAATGCTCCACTACGTCATAATAATAATAATGTGCACAGACCCAAGTTGTGTAGTCCATCTGTGGGGGAAGGTCTTCATCTGAAATACCCAACCCTTCCAACAGTGCCCTGCATAAAATAAAAAAACAGTATAGGATATTCTGACTAAATAATTGGCGAGAGAGCTAATTCTCACTGGTAGAACTGTGGCTCTAGGGCACCAACAGACATATACTTCCCATCTGAAGTGCGATACCTAAACAACACACGGTTATCCATTAATTTTCCATCTCGGTTAGTTCTCTACTCTTGTGAGAAGTATGGACTCACGTATCATAGAAGTGAGCTCCACTGTCCAGCATATTGCTTCCTCTATCACCTATGGACCCAGAGAAATTGACAGACTTGGACAGACAGATGTATAATACAAACTGGACAACATCATTCACTGACATAGGTAGTGCAGTGACCTGTCCAAATCCCTATCTTTTGCGTGTTGAGGAGAAAAGAGCTAAGATAAGCCACACCGTCCACCATCGCTGAATCCACCACCTGACCTTTGTTCTGGAGAACACACAGCAATAAAAGTCTGGCTTGCAGGCTTGCATATATACTGAGAACGTTCTTTCCAGCAGTGCCATTAGAATCCCGACCACGCACACAAGACTTCCGCCAGCAAAATCTGCCAACTGGAAATGATATCAATTATTTCGGTTGAGAGGTCTACCCTCTTCATTACCAGGTTGATTGGAGGGACTGGGTTGCTCTCTTTCCTGCCAAGCATCTAGAACAGAATAACATACAATAAGCCTCAAAGAGCATGAGTAATTAACTGGTACATTGACAATACACTACATCGAAAACAGACAATCTCGAGAAAATACACATTGGCCAAATCGAAATGCTATAAAGTAAGAGCAAAGTCAGAACAGAGCTAGTCGAGAGGCCCAGGCACAGAAACTCACCGACAGAACACCAGAAATGGCCAGGTAGTTAATGTCGTGGCCAGCCCTGTGGGCCAGGGAGCCCGTCTGCCCAAACCCTGTCAATCTGGCGTACACCAGTCGAGGGTTGCGTGCCAGGCAGACCTGCGGCCCCAGCCCCAGCTTCTCCATCACTCCTGGTCTGTACGGCTCGAGGAGGACGTCTGCCGTCGTGCACAGGTCCTGCACTATCTCCACGCCCGCCCTCTGCTTCAGGTTGACTGCAATGGAGCGCTTGTTTCTGCAGTGGGTATATAGGAAGCTTAGTATTACTAAAGCGCTCTTCAATGTTACACCTTGCTAATGTATCCAGGACTACGGATGGTTGGTTGGTCTTATCCACGCGTATAACCGACGCACCGAAATCTTGGAGAGAAAGCTGTTAGGTTGGAGTGGGTGGAAAAGAGACGCGCGATCTCACCAGCTAGTATCATGCCGGCAAGTGGAGCAGGCGCCAGTCCAGCCATTTCCACGACTCTAAGACCTCTAAGAGCCATCTCTCATCCGCACCGTGCGGCAGCAATAGCTAAGCAGAACAAGAGAAGATGGAGATCGAGAGCTGAAGAGTAGGGAACGCCCACGTGGATGACCTTTGTACCACAATTTGCAACGTCAGCAAACACTCTGCGTTTGTTGACCGTGGCGTGAGACGACGTCCTCTGAGACGGAACAGCAGCGACTAAGACTTCAACTATCGACAGATGTCCCGAGAAGCGGTAAACAGTATATATTCTCCCCCGTTTGTCAGTGTGTGTAACGTTCCTACATGTCTACACGCCCTGCATCCAGGAAGACTTGTTGCCTTCCGACGAGAGTGATGACGATTCATCACACGCTGGGGCGCGCGCTGCCTGGCAGCCGGCTCGTTCCAAACTACCGCCAAAATGGTACATGGCTATTCGTGTTTTAATGAGAGTGGAAGGGCAGTGCTTTTAATGATGACAGGTGCTAATTTAGCCTATGGAGTAGCGTGTTTATAGTAATGTTGCCATTCGATCTAGCACTAATCTGATAAGAATGTAATCATTACCAATTAAGGAAGGGCAGGTGTCCTGTATGTTAGCAGCGAGTGGCAAAGAGGGGGGAGGGGGAAGAAGGAGTTGGTCAAACACATGCAAACTACTCTAATTTTCAAAATTCTGCGAGTTTGAGAGCCGTCAGCGGCCACATTTGCACAGAAGAACAAGAACTCGGCTTATTTGCAACCGACATTGTGTGAAAACAATGTGTATATATACAGGTGGTTCCAGCATGAGGAAGTCAAGAAGAACTGCCTGGTGGTACTAGGAGCTTGGTTTCTCCTCTGCCTCAGTATCGGTAAGTCACTATCACTCAACGTTGCATAATGCATCGCAATTCTGTTTTGCTCATTTAGTTTGCTTTGGAGCCGGGATTGTGTTAGAAATTCTATACCATACAGGTAAATTGCTAATGGTATATAGCGCATTGTATTAGATAACAGAGTGGTGGTCGTATTTTGGTGTGGCACATAATTGTTTGCTGCAACCTTAGAGCAAAGGCATTTCCGTCCCTTATTCAATTACTTAGTACAGCTACCCCTGTTGAAACTGCATAATTGCCCACATGCAGTCACTTGCACAAAGGCATGCGAGTTCTTCGACTCCTTTCACCATTTCACTGTACATATGTATGCACCACTTTCGCAAAGCCGACTTGCAATAATGACAAAAGGTAATTAGCGACTCTTGTTTTCCTGGTATAGTTAACCAGGGCACTGCACTTCACTTGAACAAGGTTATCGTTTCAGTGACAAGGATTGTAATGCATCCGAAGGGCAGAGAGTGGTTACACTTGCTCGGCCTAATTGGATAAAATGCTGGCGAGATGGCCAAATGTAGTGATTGACTGTGCACGCATTTCCCATACAAACAGTACCTGCACGTCACTTCAAAATGAAGCTTACAATAGTAGACGTGAGAAGGGCAGTAACTGCCCTGGTAGCATCTCTATCTGTGATATATAGGACCCTTGTCTATGGTATAGGAATGGTCACTGGCTTCTGAGATATTCCACGTGTTTGCATATCTTCTTTAAGAAGCCAGTGCGAGTAGTTACTTTAGTTTCACATACATGCCTGCACTTGGAAGTCAGAAAGATCACAAGTTCCAAACATGACCTGAGTTATTACCCCAGTTACTACTATTTCACAGTAGTAGGAGCTCAAACAATGTTCAAACGGTTTGTTTTCGTGCAGGTACCGACGCGGTTGTTCGTGGTTTCATTCTCATGATTATTGGAGTGCTACTGTTCATTCCAAGTGGTAATTTCTGCATACGCTTAGCAAGTTCTGGTCTCTAGGCTAAGGTAGATCGTTTACCATGTATTGCATAGAGGAGTGGTATATAATTATAGTGGAACCACAGTAATATTGGAAGGGTTCCACTTAATTATCAATGGTTGGTGTTACAGAAGCTTGATGCATTGTTAGTAAATACAACTGAAGCTGTGCCTGCCCCCCCCACGCACTATATACTCAGGGTATGCTGTGACTCATGTGTATCTGGCTGCTAAAAGAGTAGGTCGTGTTCGTATGGACAGCGTCTGGTTTTTCCAATAATCCCGTATATCCATGCCACGTCCATCCATGACTGATCAATCATCTTTTTTAACAATTAATTAACTCTTATAATACAATTGTGAAAACATAATAGTGATAGAGAAACATCTTATTGATCAACTATTTTGTTTTTTTATTCTGTTTTTCGTAGTTCATAGTGTTGCAGTATTGGTAGACGTGTAGCACGATCAGCAAAAAATGTAGAGAGTAAAGAGCGATGCAAACTAGACACGTGTCATTCAGTACGTAGGCCATGATGTATGCCAGGTAGATGAAGTCAGCCGCACCTACTAGCTCACCTGCGATTATCACAGGCAGCATGACCCTTTTGGAGCCTAGAAATCCTTGATGATTTGTGGTGTGTGTGTGTGTGTGTGTGTGTGTGTGTGAGAGGCGGGGGAAGGGGGGGGAGAGGGTTGCAAAGTGTAAGCACAGCCAGAGACGCCCCCACTCATTCCATACCTAACAGGGCAATACAAGCATAGAAAAGAATTCCATAGACTGCGTTGTTCACGTTCAACGGGTGCTCGTCTCCTAACAAGTCGCCCAGAACGCCGAACCCCCTGCCGTATCTGCCGAATATAGCCACAAATTGTTTTGCCACCGGAAATTATTAGCTCACCTGGAGGTGAGGACGCTAGAGCAGGACATCTGCGGGCCCAAGTCGCACATGGCTTCATAGTCGTCGTCTCTGGCGTTAGAGTGCTCGACATAGAGGGCGTAGCTGCTGACTGCGGTTGCTGAAGCACAAAGGAAAGCGTGCACCAGGAGGAAGGTCATCTGCTCCTCTGCCCTGCGATATGATATTTCACACCGCTAAATTAGAGTCACGCATGCGCATTGATTCGCAGCGTGCGGATTTTCACCGCGGTATGTAGAAACCAACAACAGAAGGTCTGCAAGAGCAAGCGCATTTGACTGCACATAGAAACCTGAGCGTACATCCAATCGCGCACGAAATATGCTCGGGGCAAAGGTTTCTAATGAGCGGCGCAACTGCAATGCCTCGCGTACGGCTCTCGCCCTGCTATTTGTTGCAAAATAAACCTAATTGCCGCGACTCGAAGTTATTTGCTAATGATTGGCCTACTGTGTATAGCTAGATAATAATATTCCACGCATAGTGTCGGCAACATAATGATCGACCTACTAAATGCGGCATAAATTACCCATTAGCCAACTGATACACACTACCGCTGAATCTAGCGAAACCTGTTTATAAAAATCACAAAGCCCCATGAACTGCAAGGGCACAGACACAGATGGCATCATAATGCATCTACCCTCCCACTGTGGGGGCCAAGAATAAAAATCTGCAGCGGCAACCCCGTTATTCACGGTGGTGTTTCGCTAAATTAGAACAATTGAGCGCGAGCGAGGTCGAGATAAGACGGCCGCCGCGCGGAGCATAATAATTGCGGGACTGCTCGCTATCTCCTCATCCGAGAAGAAGCAAGGACTGGCTATGTTACCGTGGCTCCTCAGTGGTTCTGTAATAAACTATTATTAAAGTTAATTTTTGCGATGGAAAATACGACGATCAGCGAGCAAGCCGCCGACGCGCCGAGCGAGCAAGAAGCAGCGTTTTGCATCCGAGGTGAGGCAAACGGGTGCTCGCAGCAGGAGCGGGAGGACCTGGGCTCGGCGAAATACGAGGTAAAGCGGACTTTGCGCAGCCTCGTGGAGCGGTTCGGGCTCTCGCGGGAAGATCTCGTGTCTGCCTACGACGAGTGCTTGCAAGAGGGAGACGGACGCGGGGTGCGCGTGGAAAGGAACGGTGCTGCCACGAAGTTTACTGCCGCAGTGGAAGGAGGGGAGCCGGAGCTGCACGAGCAGCAGCAGAAAAGGCTCGCTGAGCACCCAATAGCGAACGGAGCGATCGCAGAGGCCAGAAAACGGAGTGTGAACGGTGCACTGACCGGCAGCGAGCTTGATGCGACGGTCGTCGGCGATTCCGAAGCTGGTAGTGGCGAGAGTGCAGCCATGGATGTCGAGGAAGAAGGCGAGGAGGAGGGGTTGCAGCAGACGGAGGAAGAAGAGGAACAAGACGGAGAGCCCGTCAAGTCGCGGCGGGTGGAGGCTCAGCTGTGGACTAAGCAAAACGGGACAGGCGGTGGCATACATAGGCAGGGTAGTCTGAGTGATTCCAGCCCTCTCGAAGAGAAAGAGGAGGTGGACAAGATGCAGACACTGGTGCAGAGTGCTCTTCGAGTCTACGAGGCATCGTCCACGCACCCAGAGATCGGCCAGAAGAGACGTGGAGATTTCTCCCTTGAGGATGAGCTCCTGCAGCCCTCACCATTTGTCCAAGAACTTTTAGAGTAAGTTTTGTGTGTTTTCTTCTTTTCATGCACCTGCATCGATTTCTCGTGAAAATGCCGAGATTTCTGCGCTTCGATACAACATATTACGGCATGTTGTCAGCTTTCCAAATAGCAGCAACCATTAGTGGAAATTGTAGGGTGCACTTGCATCATAGGGTTGGGTAATCAATCGGTTCAGGGCAGTCTTTGCATTCTTATATACCTGTGTTTGCCTATAATGCACTGATAGAAGGAAAGGAAGAACTGTGTATAGTTTCATGCTTTCACATGATCTTTTGTGTTTCCAACAGCCCAGCAACTATTGGCCCATTATTGAGCCATTGTGTGCCTGGGAAATAATTCAGTTACAACTGAGCATTAGAGTGCCCTGGAGTTACAATAACCATAATGCATTATTGTTAATTGGTTAATTGATTAATGGTCCTGATAGACATAGCAGATGATGTGCATTTCAACACTGTGACTCTGTCATCAATATCTCCTTTACTCTCTCCTCCCTCTCTCTCTCTCTCTCTCTCTCTCTCCTTCTACTAAAGTCGCGACCAGACAGTAGTGGCCCATGCCATCAAGAAGTACATGAACCAGTATTCTGTGCCGCAGCGTGAGGTGGTGGAGAAGACGGGACTCAACCAGAGCCACTTATCGCAGCACTTTCTCCACGGGGTGACAATGAAACGCTCGAAACGCGTCAAACTGTACCACTGGTTCGAAGACGATCAGAGAATACGTACAGGAAGTGAGTTCATCGGGCATTATAGGCACTCTCACTCTCTTTTTCACTCTAATCTCTTTGCACGTAAACACCGCCAACTATTTCTGATTTTCCACAATTTGGGCAAATAAGGGTCAAAGTTGTTATTCACTCCTGGTTGTGTATGCTCTTTGCAAAATACAGTGCTTTTGCTCAAGCAGCAAAATGTACACATCTAGGCACTGTTGAGCTGATGAATTTTTTCTATGCAAATCTCGAGCGTGTAGTTACGCATTCCATTAATGATGTCACATGCACGGACAAAAGAAAAACGGTCATTTCTTGGAAAATGAAGGGCGGTCTCGAGGAAAGGCACTACACTAGGTTAGCAGGCAGGGCATTGAATAGCATAAAGACAATTGAGCATTTTCTCTCTCAATAACTCTGGGCTGTGATGTGGTTTGGGTGGCACCGTTTCCTGAATGTCCTGCACACACACACACACACACAGTCTAGTCCAGCGACGACGTCAAGTCTGTGCAAACTGAGAGGCTGTCTTTTTCATCACTGAGTGTAGTATTTCTAAAGAGACTAACTAAAGACCCCAAACATTGTCCATTCACTGCCATCCATCCTTTATCTGTGCTAGTCAATGCACTGTGCAGTAGATGAATGTATGTATGTATGGTCTTGCCCCTACAATTCACCGCTAATACGTCAGAGGCTTTCAGGTGGTCGACCCTTTCATGCAGACAAGCCAGGACTCTAATTATGCTTTTCCCTGTTTGTCGGGGAGCTAACCCAATCACCGCGTTGGTTGAATGTACACTGCACCTCGCACAAAGAAAGTTGCATTAGCGAAGCATTAGGCAGTGCTGCAGATGTTGGGGTGTATATATATATATATACCTCACATAAAGACTGTTGTATATATTAGGCTCTGTTACATTGAGGCACTTTGCACAAAGAAGTTGCATTAGCGATGTATTAGGCAGCGCTGCAGATGTTAAAGTTTACGTGTAAAACTTTCATTCCTTTATCAGTCAAACAAGGTAACTGTTTGTTTGTCAAAGGGTTTCCTTGTCAAACAATACTAACAAAAACCATCCTTTTTGTGGTCATTCTTCCTAATAAGCCAGTGGGAATTATTCTTATGTAAGAAATATTTTTGGCCGAGCAATTTTCCTACACATCTGCGTGGGAGGGGATCAGGCTCCACCTTTTGTGAACCAATTTGTTGGGTTAACTTTTGAGGGAGTATTTCATTGTCCTCTCTAATTTGTACCACACTTATCTGATTTTTAGATAGCCAAAAAAAGGACAGGAATTTCTAGTAACCATGTGGCTTTGAACGCCTTACTCTCTTTTAATCAGCTATGTAAATAGCTACACTCGGACATGCTGCAATATTTCTTCCCCCGTTTGAAATTATTTAGTGGTGACATAATAACTGAAGTCTTTGCTATGAAGAATAATATGTACTTTCTTAAATCACTTAAAGACAACTTTTCACGTGGGCGATCTGTCAGTGAGTGCTGGACTCCATAACCAACAACAAAAGCATTCCTAGTTGTTTCAGGGAATATTTTGTGGAAACACTGTTGGTGTCTCGGCTAAATTGCAAAGGATTTTTCCTAACGTCTGCCGAAACCCTCAAGGATCAGCTGAATTACGACTAATCAGTTAGAGTATTACTAAATCCCTGATGTAATTATTGCCTTCAATTAGCCCCAATCTGAGCCAAAAAAGAACTGTTTACAGACCGATGCTCAGGTTCAGACGCACGTGGTGGGTCATTTCAGTACCACGAATTGCAACAAACTGTGTTAGCCCTGCAAACACTCAAAAACCGTAGCCAGTACGTAAGTAAAGCGGTACTTTGAGTGATAAAAAATCACTTTCGCTCACTTACGTCTATCCGCCCGGCCGGCTGCAGCCACACACGCGCAGAGTCGTGCGTTCGTGTTGTGTATATGTATAAAATCTCAACACCTGTGGTAAAGCTGAGAGCCTGAGACTATCCCACGATACTGCTATGTGTAGCAGTCGGTGTGAATGAATGAGTTGCTTGCTGGTCTTCCCAGGGAGGTCGATGCCAAGAGACCCCGGCTTCCCTTTATCTCTTCCCACCATGTCCCCAGATTGTTTGGGGGAGATATGGGTTCATTGTGGCAAGGACTTAGTGGAGGTCGAGGATTCCGCTGCCACAGCACCGTTTTGTTTTGGGAATGCTCTTGACTGTGAATTAAAACTTGCAATAATTTGGTCTCCTGCGAACAGGACTAGCAAACCGAGTCCAAAAGAAATACAGGTGTGCGCACAACATGAAATACTCCACAACCCACTATGCATTGCATTCGTGTTGGGAAATTAAGCATACGTTACATTTCACATTCCCATTCAATACGGAAAGTCCCTAAGTATATACCAACTCTGTACAACAAGTAAATAGTGGTACATGCCTTTTCTGTTCAGACATGGATAGATTTACCAAACTCTGTCACAGACTATACATACACCATTCCAATCGTGATACAGTTGGCAAGTTTCAAATTTTTCGTTAACTTACGAGCAACCAAAAAACCACTTCTTTGCTTTCAAAGTCGCTTTAGAAAATCGCCAGTGAATTGCTTCGTTAATTGACGGACAGGGCAAAGTGAGCCTCGCCCTACTGAGTCGCGTTTTTTGTCTTTTTATGTGTGGTCACTACGCACACCATAATCTTACAGACAGTTTTGCTTTTCCATATTCGTTGTAGTAAATCTATTTCATGTATTGTCCTCGTGTCGCTGTAGATAATACATTATACTCAGGAAAAATGTGTTACATGATAATGGAACATTATGCCATCCCTTCTGGTACCTTTGTGGATATTAACTAGTCCCTATAATCGGTTATATTATCGTTTTCATTACGTTACCGCAGTAACAAGGTTTACACTGTCCTTGAGAGTTGTTGTCATTTAACTTTTACTGCATCGCCACCTGCTACTAAAAATGAAACAGTGCCCGCACTTTGTCATGTCAACAACTATTAAAGCTGTAATTATGTTTACATTTACTGTTGTTTGTCGTTTAACTTTCTGTGGCGCTGTTTACTTTCAGTTTGTAGATATGCATTGTGAAAAACAGGTCCCACGGAGTGCTTTTAATTGAAAAGTTAGGCGTAAAATGTTTGCGTTTGTTCAAGCGGGCAAAATGTGAAAGCTTAATCGTCAACTCTTTCACGAGCCATTTGAAGTGAGCGGCAGTGGAGTGCGTGTTGTGTCAACACAGCAGCAGGAGGGCACAGTATGAATGGATAGATGTCTCGCGGTTTGTTGGAGCCTCTGCGTAACATTGCATAATAGGCAGCATCACGGGCGCAGGGTTTAAACTTTTCCCCGAGTTTTAACGACACGGGGCTTCCTCGTTTCTGGCTTATAACGCACAAAACGAGTGCACGTCAACCGCCAGTACGTAACTGAAAGTTTTGCACGCGTTGGATTTATTAACTATTTACTACCTGGTATATCTTAACGAAACATGGAGCAGATGGAATGATTTGTCAGTTTGTAGCAACGGAGTAAAGCCTTTGTGTTTCATTATATTAGCTGCCTCTGCAGTAGTACACACTCCATGGGCACCAGTAGTATATTAGCGTGCGCCCCTGTCGTGCTCTGGCGTATTGACTATGAAATGTCCTTCAAAGTAGTAGAGCCTCCTTTGTGTTGCGTGTCTTAAAGCCACTCTCCATTAACCACGACTGTGTAGTGTGGTCAGTGAGCTCGACGGGGGGTATTTGTGCGGTCACCCTGCGCCATTAGAGAAAAAATGGCCAAATGGTTTGTCGAGCCGACGGGCACTTTGACGGTGGAAAATGAGTCCAAATGTCAATTAGCCGCTCTTTTACCAACTCACTCTTGATGACAGCGTGGTCCCACGTGGTGGACCCCGTTTTGGCCTGGTGCACAAGCCAGGGAGACAAAGGCCTAACACAGACCTTTGGTGCCACTGGTTATTGCCAATAGAGTGGCTTCATCCTGTAAACTGAGCCAAGAGATTGTTAACCCACAACCACAGTTACCTAGTGTATGTGTATAGAGCAAACTACCAGGAAGAAAGAACTAAAAAATCACTGCATCCATCATGGTAATATTCACACACAGACACGGACAAGAATTTGCACACACCACACACACATGAGGTGTTTTACAAATACCTTACAACACTTATATATACATACAAGAGATGGGGGACACCACCAACATGATGCAGCCATAATGAGTACATTACTTCCTGTGTGGTGTGACTGTGTTTGTTGCATGTAGTGATGTGTGTGTGCGGGTGAAAGGGATACAACACGACCAGAACGAAACGCAAACTCGTGCAAATGCTGAAACTGTACAAGTGCCTTCGAATAGCTCCCTTTTAAACGTCTCAATGGTTATCTGTATATAGAGCGTTAACTTAACTCTCTCCCCACACTCCTTTCACACCAAGACAGTGAGAATCTGCACGCTTGTGTCTATGTGCCATTCAGTGAGACGACCGGTAATTAAACTTCTATGGTCGACGGTCAGTTGCGTAACTCCTTACAATCATCAGTGTCACGTACTAATCAGGGTTAACGGACCCAAAGCGTTTGCTGATTGCGTTCCCACCACGAAGACGTGAATGCCGACTTGAACTGGGACTATGGGTTGCTACAGGTCCCTTGCTGGCAGGATCAGTTGAACACGCTCACACATTCCGGCAAACTCAAAAGTGCTAAACGTCTATCATGCACACTCGTGCACTTTTGCCTGTTTGTATAATATTTTTATATTTACCTGCTAATTAACAGCCGCGAGGAGGACTGATGCTCTGGAAAAACCAAACTGGAATAGAGGCTTATTCCGCACTTCTCACACTTTATGCAGATTTTCAAGCATCAATAATTATACATACATACGTAATTCACACATAATGATGCGTATCCCTAAGACTAGGTTCACTATAATATGTCGCATTGGCCTGTCGTGCCGTGCTGCGTTGCCGCGCGGCGAGGATAGACTCTATTTCTATCTTTGCGGCAGGATGTGGCACGGCACGGAGCGACGAGGCAATGCGCCATATTGTGAAGGGGGCCTGGGTATAATCCTCCAATTCCGGACACTGGCTAAGAGTCTCATTTTGTGGCCGTTTTCTTGCACTTTTGCAGAGTCGAGTACTGCAGACAGCGCTCTGAACTCTGTTCTGGAGAGTCCAAAGGTCGAAGGTAGTCGGAGGCGGCCTCGCTGGAAGTGGTCACCCATTTCCACTCAGATCTTGTCGGAGGCATTCAAGAAGGTGAGGAGGGATGGAGAGGGAAGAGAGAGAGAAAGGATGAGGGGGGAGAAGGGACGGAGTGTAATAATAAACAAAGTGAAGAGGGTGAGAGAGGGGCAGAGAAGAGAGGGAGGGGGGGAGTGGAAGTTAGAAAAGGGGAGAACGAGAGTGTAGCACTACCAGCCTTGCATGTGACAGTGCTCATTTTCTCTGAATCTGGACTGAGTCTCAGATCTTTTTTTTACACGTGCATCAACTATTAATTTCTTATACGAATGGCAACTATATAGGTAACATTACGTAATGGCTACATAGTACGGGTGGTAAAAGAGTGAGGCAACAGGCCGCACGCTCGTACCCGTCACTCGTAGATAGTGAATCTGCAAAACGCTGGTTGTAACGATGAAGCATAGTTACTCTAAGGATGAAGGGAATCTGAGTGACGAGGAACCTGTAATTTCAGCTGGTAACACCAGGCACTTCTGTACTTTTCTGACATTCAAAGCATTGTGCGCGGAATCCCATAAACAGTAGCATAACCTGACACACAATCGTGCAAGAATTGCAGAATTACATGTTATGTTGATTATCCTTATTGACTGGAAGCCACACGCCAGCTGCTGCGGTAGTAACTAGGATGGATTTGAGTAACGGATGACCCAACTGAACCCCTTTCGAGTCACTTTGTTTCAATTACTGGCTAGCTCTCAGTTGTGGGAGGGCTAGTAATGCAATACGGTTTTTGAGGATATTTCGTTGTATCTCCAGTGCCAGGATTTACAGTAGCTGTGGTGCGATTATAATACGGTCAAAGCTTTTCCCTCTCTCCTTTCACCCTTTCCTCTTTTCTCTCCGCCTCTCTCTCTCTCTTCCTTTTCCTCCCCCTCCTTTCTCTTTCCCTCTCTCTCTCCTCCTCCTCTCCCTCCCTCACACGTACACACGCACACACAGAACCATTTCCCCACGCGGGAGCAGAGAGTCGAACTGGCCAAGTTATGCAACGAGGCGGAGCTGACAATGAACAACGGGTCTCCCATCAGAGGACCAGAGGGAGACACTGAAGGAATCACCGAACAGAGGGTCAATACCTGGTTCACCAACAGGAGGAAGGGTCTCTCCACCCCCTCTCCAACCAGAGGTATACGTACAGTGGAACCTCCGAACAAGGGACACTATGGGGCCGACAATCTCATCCCTAGTATATAGAGAGGTCGTCCCTATCTCGGGGGTCAAATCACTAAAGTATATACTAGCATGGAGTTGAACAAAATAATGTCCTTTGTAGAGAAGTTGTCCCTATCTCAGAGGGTCCCTTATTGGATTTTACATTATAGCTGAAATTAGACCACCACTCTAATAAGGACCTTTCAGAATAAATTAACCCCCGAAACAACTAAAACGTAGCCTTTCATTGGAAAACTATGGTGAAAATCTGTTTGCAGCACTAACAATGGGTCACGGGGGTGCCATCTTTACCCACGGGCTACCGACTCTCCTTCGCGCCGCCACTCCAACCACACCCACCCAGTCCTATTCCCATACCTTGGACCTGGAACGGAATGAGGACAGGCTGGCCACACCCACTGCACTGCAGGCCCTGGTCAGCCACGTCCAACCGGTGCAGACGGTGACTAGTGCTGGTTCGGCAGTCCACCTGGGGAGCAACTCCAGCAGATCCACTCTACCTCTGACCGCCATCACATTGCCCAGAGCTTCTGGTATATACAGTCATAGTATACATACATAGTATACATACAGTGAGACCTCTGACTAAGGGACACCTTGCGGAGGTTGAAATTGTCCTTCGTTCAAAAGTGTCCCTTATTTGGGTATTAGTATGGGGCAGAACTAAGTAATACAGAGGCATCCTTTATTCGGAGGGTCCTTCTTCGGAGATTTCACTATATTATTATTCAACAGCCTTTCTGCACGTTTGATTCCCTATCTTTTGCATCCAAACAGTGTGGCTACAAAACACACAGTTGGCTGGCTTACCTGTATTATAATAGCACCAAACCGTGCCATTTACGCTGTTGTGTTTAGTAAATTGCGCATAAATGCCTTAAAGTCACTTTTATTGGCAAAATATTTTTTTTAAAACATTTAAAAAGTGGTGTTCGATCTTACGGCAACGTTTGAGTACGACTTTTGTTTCTTGTTTGGTTTGTGTACTTATCACTGCTTTTTTCAGTTCTTTAGAGAGGGCATTTTTGGTAAAACCATATCTTCCTTGCGACCTAATGTATTTCAATGTCTCATATAGTCCACCTACATGTGAATTCATAACACACACACACACACACCATTAGTGCTGGCTCCTGGTACTTCGCTGACTGGTGTGTCTCAACCCTCGTCGGCTCCCCCTCCTCTCCAGACTTTTGCCTTCACTCCCGAGGGTATCCCCAGCGGCCCTTATCCAACCCTCTCAACTCCAGGTATAGATTTGTCTTCTCTTGCATTCTGTCCTTCTCTCCTTCCACTTGTCTCTCCTCCTCTCCATCTTCCTCTTCTCTTCTCTTCCCTCTCTCACTCTCTTTCTCCGTCACCTTCCCCTCACTTTCTCCCTTCTCCTCCCTCTCCTTCCTTCTCTTCCCTCTCCTCCCTCTCCTCCTTCTCCTCCCTCTCCTTCCTTCTCCTCCCTCTCTCTGCAATACAATGTTCCCATGCACAGAAACTATAACTGCTTTAACCATGCTGGTGATATGAATGTTTTGGGAGCTTGGCATGAGACACAGAGAACTTGTGTCTAGTTGCGTGTGTGTGTGTGTGTGCACCACTAGGACTTCAGCTAAACTCTCGAGCCCAGACTAAACGTCACTGTGACGTAAGAACGCGTAAGCCTCCGCAGTGTAGTGGTATATCCAATCAACGGGACAGAATAAAGTGTCCATATTAGTGGCGTCTCCTAACATTAGGGGTTAAATTTGCATGCAAGAAATGTTGAAGAAAAGGTGTCCGTATTAGAGAGGTGTCTTAGACAGGTGTCCATTATAGGGGTGTCCTTAGAAAGAGGTTCCCCCACTAGAAAAGCAAAGCAGGAAAGCAAAAAAATGTGTATTATTCCGAGGTAGCTTGTTAACCTGTAAACTCATGTCTTACTAATACCGACGGGGAGCGCAACATGCGTCCTGATTTACCAAATCTGTTTTCCAACCGCTCCTTTTGGAATGAAGTCGTTTACTTTCATGTTAGATATGCCAGTCAATCAATGCTGTTTGTTACACACATTCTGGGCCTGCATTAGCCTCAGTCCCAGAACCTGATAGCGCTTGCGATAACACCAGCCCAAATGGACAGTTTATAACAAACCGTGTATAGCCAGGGTTTTAAAAGTGTATACAATGCGGAACCAGAGTTGTTTTTTACTTTTTACTCACACGCACGCACGCTTGTGTGTTTGTGTACGTTTGGGTGAAATGTTTTTGAGATGAGTTGTTGTGTACTGCTGTGCGTGTCGTCTGTTGCAGGCCATTCTCTCCCAAGTCCACGCCTCTTCTGACTCTGGTATTCCCACACAAATTCAGCTAGCCAACACCTCCGGTGGCATCTTTAGTAAGTTGTTCTTCTTTCTTCGTAGGTCTCGTTTCTCCTTAACTGCCCCCCTTTTTCAGAGTATTTGTCTTGAGTGTATAGTTGCGTCGTCTGCAACCTCGTCGCTGTTAACATGCGTAGTATTATGTGAACGCATCAACGGAAAATGAAACAGTATGTAAACACACTTAGCACCACATGTTTTGCAGTACATTAACTGTGCATTAAGATTACTTATGCTATGCGTTCACATACCTAGGTGGTATTGTGGGATAAGGTTTTATTGTGACGATGTCATGATTATGTAATAGTGATGTCATTACGATGTAATCCTTGCAGTGTTGCCCTCGCAGAAGGTCACGGCTGCAGCGATCGCTCCATCGCAGCTCCAGACATACACCGTGACTCCTTCCTCTGTCATGGCGGTGGCAAAGTCAGCTCCTGGAAGTAGAGAGGTCTACATCCCCTCCTCCTCCTCCTCCCCCCTCTCCTCCCCCTCCACCTACCACTCCCCCACCCTCACAGCCCTCCCCACATTCACACAACAGCCACAGGCACCAATGCAGGCTTCATCCCAACCATCATAGGTAAACGTCTATACCTCATATTGCAAACATGCTACATGAATGTAACTATGCCTTCTAAATGTTATTTTCTTTCGGTACTCTGGAAACGCGGTGTGGATTTGAGGTCATACGTTGCAATACATGCACTCCTATGAGCTTTGCTACGTATTAGATGTGTGTTTTATATTAATTAATCACATTAATACACCCATGACGTCTAGAGGCTTTAAAAGCACAAGGACATCATTAACCTTCTCTCCTTCCCTCCCTCCCTCCTCTCTCTCTCTCTCTCTCTCTCTCTCTCGCAGGTAGCAACCACATCCAGGCAATACTGACAACCCTACAGGCACACGGCAAACTGCAAGGGCTACACAGCGTCCAGATCAACCCTACAAACTCACTCCCTCTCACCATAGCCCTCCCTCGTGGCACCAACGATGACATTATCAGGGCTCAGACCCTGCTCGTTAACCAGGTATTACATTCATTTCACAGGTTGGGAGAGTACATGTCTTGTGTGAATGTAGTGTTACCTGTGCGCAAGTCAATCTTTCTTGCAGCATACAGTGGAACCCTCTCCAAGGACACATAATTATATACACCTGAAATGAGGACACCTCTCTAATAAGGACACTTTTTCTTTCTCCACAAACAGTTTCTTGGGTGCAATGAATAAGGACGTCTCTCTAACTCGGGGCACTTTCTTCTGTCCCTTGGTATATATGGATGGGTTCCACTGCATATACAGTAGCAATGTTGGCATTTTGAAGTGTGGTATACGCACAGTTGCAAGCGTTTGCAAGTAAAGTTATGCTTCAAGCTCTTTAGTTGCAGCATACTTCCTTTGGCACCCATGCCCTCTTTTGCATTTGGGACTAACAAACTCTCTTTTCCAAGTAATCCCCGATAGCAGACTATATACACTGTGTGTGTGCGTCTCAAAAGTAAAATTGCACGAATGACAACAGAAATGGAAGGGATACTATATTTTGTTACAATTCCTCCAGAGGAATTTAATGCGTTTTCCGAGTACCTCGCCTAACATGTTAGTATACAAGTAAATTAAATATCCTGCGAGTTAAAAAAATGGTTACCTCTCTCTCTCTCGAGCCTTATAGTACTGCAGAGAGCACTAACTGCGTGGGATGTGGTTGATGGTAAGCCTCGACCCTCTTTGGCACGGGATGAAACTTGGTGTGTCAACAGTGATCTATTCTCCATGCTGCGGCCTTTTAGCCGTGCTATAATATTATAACTGCCCAGGAGGTGCCTTCGCCTGATACTAATTGACTATAGTGCTTTCTAGCACGGAGCTGTTCGACCTGCAGGCAAACATACATTAACGGCAAATGTTCGATACACCTCTAAATAAGGCACCTTGGAGAGTGTCCTTCTTCAGAGGTGTTCCTTAATTGGAGATCCAACTCTGAAGGCCAGGTTCTACATACACTGGGTTACAGCAACCCAAGTGTCCTTGATAGAGCTGTCAGATTTAATTCAGAAGGTCCTTTTCAGAGGTTTCACCGTACTGTATCTCCTCCTCCTCATAATATGTGCAGGGCCACAGCGACTGATGTGTTTGTGTGGTTGTTTGGCACCACGGCAACAGGTCCTCTCGTAACCAAGGACACAGCAATGAGTTCCTCCTCCCCCCCTCTCTCTCATGATGTTCACTCTCGTCACTACTGTCAGTATATCGTGTACATGCACAGCTGTGTATTAAAGATTCCTCTCATTATCATGTTGAATCAATATTATTATGCATATGGCTGGAGCCACAAGAGACTAATATTATTTGCTTGTTTGTGTGTATGTGTGTTTATATCTGTATCATTATTCTGATGTCATTAATGTAAAATTATAATTGTACTTTTTTTCTACACTTTTTTACTCAGCCTTCCAGTCTTCGCGCATGTGTATAATCGTCACCTCCAAACTGCGCATGCGTGTGTTTTCCATGGATACTGTTTATCGGACTCTAAATAGAGCACACCATCAAAGCGGCGCGCCGTCGGTCGAGAAAGCGAGGGGAGAGCATGGCGATGGTTCCAGCGTGCCTGGACTGGAGTGTAGAAAAAGTGGGCGATTGGATTGAGAGTACAGGGTTCCCCCAATACAGAGTGAGTCGTGTAGATTCTCGATGGAGGCAGATGTTGCATCGTTCTTGATCAGGAAAGTTTCGCGGACAACGGGGTGAGCGGTCGGAAGCTGGTGTGGGTGACTGGCTCCACGCTGCCCAGAATGGGTATCACCGACTGGAGCCATATACAAGTTAGACTCATTTTATTACTTCTTGTGTATAATATAGATACATGGTATCTAAGCTGGTGTGCAGAATTATTTTAGGTGTCCCAATTCACCTCCCTCGAATGAGACAGAAACTGGCTGATAATGCCTGGCTCATACACACAGGTGATATCGAGGAAGATTCGTGAATTGCTAGGAGTGGAAGAACCGTATTGGAACCGCAGCATTGCCCTGCCCTATGCTTCGGAGCTGACGATCTTCTTCCATCAGAAGAGCTTCACTGGACGCAAGTCAGACCAACTTCAGCTCCACTCCACCACCTGAGTGTCTCACACACGGCCAGTTCCTGTACCTCACCAACTTGGGGACCGTGAAAATCAGATCTTTTTAACACTTTTTTAAAATTTTAATGGTTTTCTATTTTGTATAATTTTCCAGCGAATGAAAAAAGATACATCATACCATAGACACCAATATAACTGCAAAAGGCTATGCACTAAAAGAATTTTGTGCTGCTATTATCTGTCATTTAGGCTATTCACTGTCAGTACAACAAAGTGCCACACAGATAATCAGTATGATTATGAAAATGGCCAAAATTGGGATCAAGAGTAGTATCAAAAGAACAAGAATTTTGTAAATCCAGCTGAGATCGGGTTCACGAAGGGACTGTGGATAGGGTTGGTATTGGAGGGAGGAGAGGGAGTGAGGGAGGATGGGAGAGGGTGTTGAAGGTTGGAGAGAAGGAATCATGAGTCAAGCAAGCGGAAAGACCCATAAATTGAAAAATTACACACAACACTAGAAAGTATGCACAGATTATTATACGGAAACAGCAAAGATCTAGACCTATACTGACCCAATACCTTTAATAGTCTAGCAAAATATCCAGCACACTGTTTAAATCTTTTCTTGATACTTTGCGACCGAGTGAACCGACGAAATGGAACGGCCTGTCTCATTTCCTTTACTCCCTTGTAGACAAAGCAGGATGTACTCTCCAGGTAGTGCTCTATTACATTGAAGAGTTCTCCCTGGTATATAGCAACAGATGAGTCAGTGGTGTGGGGGAGGGGGGTGAATGTGGATCGATGCACAATTCATGTTACATAATCGAAAGCTTTTACCTGCTCTTCCACAAGAATGGCGATGTCAAGGAACATGTCGTGCAGTTCCTGCACAAGACACTTACAATAACTACAGTACAAGACTTATTTGCCACAAGTTTGAACCATGAAGTAGTGGAATGTGTGTATGGGAATGGGACTGACCCTGATGTTGGCCTCCAGTTGCATGATCTCCTTGTGACGAGCCTCGACCTCGTTGAGAGCCTGCCTCTTCTGAGCCGTGTCAACGAGGTCCTGTGGAAACAGTTTTATTCAATGCCACTTCAATCCTCCCCCTTCCCTCTTTATTCTCCTCTCTGTGACTCGCTATGATCTCACGTCTTTCAAAAACACGTTGGTGCCAGATCAAGCAGTTCTTCAACCTCCTCCTCCGTCGCTTCTCTTCCAGCTGTGGGGGAATACAAGCAGAAGGACGGGAAAAGGAAAATAATCTGCATGGACATTCTCCCACTCACCTTCTTGCAGTTGCCTGGTGATCCTGTGTTTGGTCTTGTCCCTGTACTCCTCCTGAACCTGATTGTACTCACTCATGACGTCGTGGAACTTGCGAGCCAGAGTCGAGTGCTGTAATAAGGTAAAGTGAGTGGAGGGTGAACAGTCATTAAAACACCTCTAATGTGATTATAGTGCTGTCCCATATTTCAGATATTGTGCACATTGAGAAATAATGTGCATGTCAGAACTTGTGCTTCCTTGATTCTTGATTCTGCCGAGTGCCTTTCTGGTGTCTGTGCTACCGAATTAATCTCCTGTTTCTTTTCTGTCAGAGAGGAGGGAGTATATAAATGGACAGCGCTACAGCAATGAGAGCAGAGGAACTGAGCAAAACTGAGAAAAGAAATTGACTAACTCTTAAGATCGGCTTGAACCTTCAGAGCAAGAGATTTAATCTGTTCCATAGTCTGGCGGCTTTCGGCTAGAACTAAAAAGAAGAGCGGGAGTGAAGAAGTGGTGGATAGAGTGGCATACCTTGGCTTTGGGAAGGTAAAACATTTTCGTACAGCTTTCTAAGGTGCTCAATGAATTCCTCAATCTTTTTTATGGTGTCTGCCAGATGATCCACCTAGACAGAGGGATAAGTGAAGATACTGACTGGTATATATATTATACAGAGGTGCAAAATGGGGGTTCAGAAATTATTTCCCCCTTTTGACTTACAGATGCAAAGACTTCATTGAGATTATTGTCCATCTCCACTTCAATTGTTATTGCCGTGCCCTCAACTCCAGTTGTCTCATCAATCCCCATAGAAAATTGCAGTCTCATTCTCATTGTCTTCATACAATAATTGTTTTCTTGGTCCTGAACACTCGTGCATGATAATAATGCGCAGCAGCCCTTTCCGCTTCACAACTGTAGTACGCACTATACCACTCACACAAAAGCCGAGACCATTATGTAGCTAGTGGAAGGAGAGAAACGACGACGCCTTGGGACTTTCCCGTCCACCAGTTCATTATCCTGATTCTAAGCTAGCTAGCCAAGGCAGTTAAGATACGTTCGGAATGACTGGTGTATGACTCGGCATCATGTCAATGTGTGACGAACGCGCGCTATTATGCATTTGCGCATAGAGCTATATACCGTCGTGGAAGGGTAACTTGTCAATATTGCACAGGAGTTCGAGTGTAAGGTTTTCGCTGCAGCCGCACCGTCACGTTATATATAATACGCAAACTCACCACTAATGGGCCCTGTCTGAGAGCGCTTAGCCTGTCTGCCATTTCGAACGCCATCTGCCGCTTCTTCTCGCTTCTAATCTGCTGCACATGCAAATTCCTAATATGCGCAGAGGCCGCCGGCAGAGACCAGGTCCGCATCATCGCGTAGATAAAACCAAAAATTAAGGGAAGTGATAATCTCGTATCCACAGTCAATCCATGTTGACAAAGCAGTAAGATAGAAAGTAGTATAATATTGGTGTGAAATTGAGAAAGTTGCAAGTCTAGTTTGTGATTGTGAGAGAGAAAGCTCTGTAGCCAAAGTCAGTGAAGACATGGACATCAGAGGAGTCGCCACACGCTGTCAACATCTGCAACATTTACAGAAATCGACACAGTCATGTGCACTGCATAATTATATAGTCACAAAATTTTTTGGACTTTACTTTTCTGGTTACAAGTGCAACTCTGGGAAAGCTGTAACTTAAAGTTCAGCTACAAATAGAGTTCCACATTAGCCCACGAAGCCAGTAATTGATTTCATTCACATTGAAGTATTACGACGTGATACAGCATGCAGCAGACCTCGTATTGTTTGGACTTGTGGTGGGAGTTGTGAGCGAGGGAGAATGTGTGGCTATGTCCGCCAGGCACTGCAGCCAGAGGCTCTCCGTTCACCGCCCAGTGCCTGATGACCTTCTCTGAACCAGCTGTTATAATCTGACGGAGGAGGAGGAGGTGAAAACATATTACACTGCATTTCTGAAAACGGAAACGTTAATTGCATTCTAGCACTGGGTCCCTACTACAATTCTTACGTATTCACATTTAACTCTGCAAGTGGTGACTGGGGCTTACTCTGTCTTGGGTGAAGATGGCAGTCTGAGAGACCACGTTAGCGGGGACGCTGAGAGCGGCAATCTTGTTGGTGGAGGTGAGTCTGAAGACTGAGGGGGCCATGGAACCACCACACACCATCCAGTCTCCACCACTGTCAACTGCCACACACCCCACCCACTGGCCTGAGGTGGTCTGATTGGTTGGGACATAATAACACCAGCGCTCTAGTATTATATCGACCAATCAGATTTGTTAGTACAAGGTTCCTGATTTGTGATATGGACATCGTGAGCTAACAAAAGTAGCATGAAAAACAACTTTGGTCTTAACAGAATTTCATCTAGGTAAAACACGCTCTGTAGCAATGAAGACACCTTTGCTGGTTTCCAGGTAAGTGCAGCAGTTGGAGAAGCTGGGTCTGAGAGAGAGAAGAGGTATATAAAAATGGCCGACTGAGAGAGATTCACACTTACCCCACATCCTGACGGTTCCATCTTCAGCCCCTGACAGAACACCACCTCCACTCTTGACACAGAGACAGTGGATGTAGCCAGTGTGCCCTGAAAACACTCTCTACGGGGCACAGACACACAGTTTAACAGCCACACTCAGTAGAGAGAAAACACTCTATAAAGGGCACATATTCAGACCCATGTTCAGTGCAGACAGAGAATCTACAGCACACACGATATAAAAAACAAACGGCTCAAAAACCACATTCACTGGGAAGGAGACAGAGACGGGAAGAGAACAAACCTTGACAGTTCCGGTGTTGATATCCCAGGCCTGGACTGTGTTGTCCCCTCCACCAGAGTACAGGGTAGCAGACTACGGAGAAAACAAGAGATTTTCTAGCGTTTTTATGCTTCTTTGTGCTCTCAATACTTTGAACTATCTTGGGAATGTACATGGAGGTTTAGATAAAAAAAAGGGCCTAGAATGCGAATTTCATTAAAAATTGGAAGGGCAAATTAAAAAAGCTCACCGCAGCATCATAGACAAGGCTGTTTGTGTCCGTAGAACCACTCTTCCTGCACGAGAGGTATTATGTCACTAATTGGGCCAATTTTCTCAGGGTCACCAATACCCAGATTGAGGGGTGAGTACATGGAGGGGTTGAGGGTCAGCCAAGGAGGAGACAAGCTCCTCCCACTTCCACAGTCTGATGTCACTGCAACCTCCACTGGCCAGTAGTGACCCCACGGTAGTTAGACTGTACAGTGGCCCATTTTGAACTGGAGAGAGAGAGAGAGAGAGTGTGTGTGTGTGTGTGAAGACAGCGACTAAAACGACTAGAGAAACTAGCCTTTTTTCACTCTAAGAGGAGTCTTTTCTCCCGAGGTTGGAGAATGACCGAGTGCCGTCTGTAAACTGGAAGGACGGTAAACGCTGCCTCCAGCTAGCTATACTGTTGATGCTCACCTGAAGACGGCGATCCTGCCGTAGGCGTCGCCTGTGGCCAGGTACTTGCCGCTCGGTGAGAACTGCTGGTCGTAGACTATGTTGTAATACCTCGCTAGATCCATTCAGCCTGCGACTCGCGTCTCCAGAGGTCTCCTTCGAGCTTCAGCAGAAGAACCGAGAAATCAACGCGCACGTGTGTAACAAAATGAACTTTGAACTACGTATATACATGCACAACAAGAAGGCATACAACAATACAACAGATCAAGAAGTGACTCTGGTCCCGTTCAGTAGCAGTGTAGTTTTTGATTTGGAGGGTCTCTGTCGAGGCGGTCTCTTTCTGCGGCATACAGAGCCACTCCCGCGACGTCCCTCCTGGGAGGCCGACGGCTTGCGCAAGAGTCTCGCCGGGAGCTGCTCGTTGTGCACCAGCATCTTCAGGAACTGAGTGATAAACGGGTAGTAGTCGTGGGTTCTCCGTGAGAACTCGACTCTGTAGCGCTGCTTCGTCTCTATCTCCTCGTTCAGTTTGAGTTTTGTCGCTTCCAGGTGGAGGTCGTTTTGCACCACGCGAGCAACGGCAATCCTGAGTCTCTCGGCCTGAGTTTTATCCACCGTTTCTGCAAGCTCGCACAACCTCTCCACTTCCTCTTCGGATGTGAGCTCGTTCTTCGAGACCTCCTCCAGCAACTTGCACTCTCTGGCGTATTCCTCGTCCAACGGTGCATCATCACCGTCTTTGCAAGTACCATTTACAAGAAACCTCCCTCCCTCCACCTCTTTCTTAGCCAGGGAGAGAGCCGCTTGCAGCAGCTCCTTCTGATGGTCGTGGAGGCAGCGCAGCTCTCGAGACAGCTGCGGGACTGGGTCGGGGACGACGGCCATCAAGTTGAACAGAATGTTCTCTGCCTTTGAGAGTCTGTGGGAGATTATCCTCTGGAAGAGATCGGTCCACTCTTCCTGTTCGCCCCACGGGCCGTGGTCTATAGGGTAGTCTTTGAGTCCATCTAGTTCGAACAGTCGGTCGCTGATCGGGACGTAGCTGGTGAAATGGTAGGTCTCTGGCTGGAGTGCGTGCGCAGAAGACACCACGGAGGACCTGCCCCTGTTTATCACCTGTGGAGTCACGTGCTCCGGCTTGGCATGCTTGTTGTGTGCCCTCGCCAGCTCAGCCACGTTTCCAATGGCGAGCCCCTTGTCCTCGGGGCACATACCCGCCGTGAAACTCTTGAACTCGGTGAGTAGCGAGCCCAGCTGTAGGCTCCTAGGACAGTTTAGCAGGACGCTGAGAAGCGCGTGCGTTGCGCACGAGTTCGTGACGACCTGATTGGCGAAGAAGATCCGATTCACCACCTCTTCCTCGGTCACAAACGTGTCGTAGGTGGCCAGGGACTTCTTCCTAGCGCGTCTGTCTCCCTCCCAGCGGAAGAGAAACACGAAACCGTAGACTTGTTTCCCGCTCAGCCGCGTGGAGATGTCGTAGACTTCCTCCACCCGAACACCGCGGACTCCAAAGTCTTCTATGAGCAGCGAGAAGAGCCCGGGGTCGCTCTCCAGCTCCCGCCACTCCAACACAACTCCACCACCACTCGATGCCGCCATTTTGTTTGGCTCGCGCATGCGCCCGAGCGAAAAAATCCGTTAGGTGGGCACTTATTGGAGTAAACCAGCAAAGTGACATGAAAGCTAACGTCAGCTCATTTCTCGCTCTGTTTGTGCGATACGAGTTCTCTCAGACTGTCCTCCTGTTCCTTCAGCGCCTTTTCCCAGCGACTGATGTTCTTTTCTATCTCCCCGATCTTTTCCCTGGCCGATGCTTCGTTTCCCGACAGCGATTTTTTTACCTCCTCCTTCGTGGCCAGTAGAAACATCCGTCCGACGCTCTGATAGAGCGGCGTGCCCTCCGGAAACTCGGTTATCTCCTTGCACGTGAGCTGAGAGTGCGTGATGCTCCGCTGCAGAGCCTGTCGCTGTCCCTCTGACACGGCCACCAGTTGAGTCGTCTCCATTCGCTTCACCTGAAGCTCAGAGAACGCTTTCTTCAGCTCCTCGTCTGCCATGGTTTTCTCCTCGGGTTATTCAGCGCATGCGTGCTAGTTGATATACCCCAACTGCGCATGCGTATCCGAATAAGGGTCTGCGCTATAATTATTATTATTCATCGAGAGTAGTGTTGCAAAGCCGTATTCAGCGCAGGTTCCTGACTTTGGGTGGTGTAGTAAGGGGCGTCTTGTTGGAAAGTATATAGCGATGTCGCTGAAAGATCTCGTGTCTAAGAGTAAGTTGGTATCGTCGTCGCGTGAGAGAAAGAACGCGCGTATATAGCAATCTGCGAGAATTTTATAAATGGGAGGGGCTCGTCAGAGGTCTCTATGTTGGTGCAGGGATCCTGGATGATATTCTGGGGCCGCTCTTTAAACTGGGAGAATGGAGAGTAAGCTACTATAATTATTGGTACAATGATAGATTTTTCTGAAAGTTAGTCCTAGTGGAACCTCACTAGACACTAATGGGACAGAATAAGTATATAGAGGGTGTCCTTGGTTCAATTGTCTCACCCAACTGTTCTTGGGGAAAGAAAGAGTTTCCTTATTAGAGAGAGGGTTTAGTGTAAGGTCATCCCATTGTCTAGCTATATACTAGAAAAGCACTGTGTCACACACTTGAAAAGTTGTTTAGTCTGCTGATAATGATGCTGCCATAGGTGCTGGTGTTGGACCAGTTGTCCACAAGTATTGTTTCCTCCTGCTGCCGAATGCACGACGTAATGAGCAAAGGAATCACACGTGAGTCGTTTGACTAGACCACTGAGTCACGTGACCATCATGTGATACATCATGTGATACCGCCGCATACAGTGGTGGAGGGACTGGAAAAATCGAAAGAGCCACAGCTTGCAAGGGAAGCTATCTACATCATGTGGCCTAGTGAGGAGGTAAGAATTCTGGGGACCACTTTTTAAAACATACGGTAATGATCTAAAATTTTGCAGTCACTGACAAAGATGCTCATGGATTTTGACGAAAGCTTCAGAGTGTACAAAGCAGCACATGTTTTTCTACTTGACCGTATGAAACTAAACTGTCATATTCCTACAACACAAAATTGAACTTCCTCTCTTGTTAGGTTTGCCTCCAGTGCTGGTGACCAAACTGCAGCAGTCTCCTGCCAAGAAATGTAAGTCAGACATAAATGGATGGAGAGCGTGAATCCTGAAAGTAAATAAGGGCTAAATATAGAAATGTTACTAAAGATCAAACTAAACAGTTTTTCTGCTTCTTTTAGCATTCATATACTGACACATTCCCTTTAACGTTTCCACCAGACATAAGGTCGTTGAAGGAGTCATACATTGGGTTTCTCCCGAAAGAGTCGCGAGTGTTCACCCTCAATTTCCCCGACTCGTTTCGCCTCTTCTTCTCCCCCGGCTCAGCGGGCAAGGGAGAGATGAAGACCAGGATCGCCGACCAGCTGGCCACCCTCTGTGCATTTCTCGGGGAGTTCCCTACAATCAGATGCAACAAGTGAGGCTGCTAAAGGAAAGTGGCAGTATAATAATAATTATGTGGGCTAAGTTAGAAACTGTTTCTAGAAGATATGGACAATGTCCTTCACGGCTTGTCCTGACTTTCTCCCAACTTTCCCCTACCTCTCCTAACTCTGTTGTTAATTCTCTCATTTCTCTCATCTGTCTACTGAACACAGGGCAGTTGCTGGCGTTGAGGACATAGCACACGAGCTCTACAAACGACTGGAAGATTTCAAAATGCAATCCCCCTCTTTTGCTACGGTATACAGTTTATATCATGCATAGCCTTCTTATGTACTACACTTTCACCATGTTTTCTCATTTAGGATGAAGGGAAGAATAAATCAGAGTTAATCATACTGGACAGGTATTGCTGTTGAAGTCGTGTGCATACGTCACTCTTACTGGCAATTTAATAACAAATTGCAGGGGTTTTGATGTGGTGTCTCCACTGGTACACGAGCTGACCTACCAGGTAAACTCTCATACCCCCATATTTCATACTGCCACACGATCCATTCTCCATTCCAGGCCATGGTGTATGATCTTCTGGGCATAAAGAGAGACGTCTACAGGTACAATAATCTCCTTGGACAAAAACTTAACTAAAACTTAGTAGAATTATAATGTCTGAGATTGAAAGTGGATAGGTACATTTTACCAGTGTTAGAGAACGCACAGTACACATGCATATAGTTTTCCATTAGCTACTACTGTGTTTTCCAATCACAGCTACGAAGCGACGACAGAAGGAGGAGGAAAACACTCACGGGAGGTCATTCTTGATGGTAAGTGTGGTGTGTGTGTGTGTCAGACAAGAGAATGAAGGTGAGGGGAAACCGTTCTTTTTTTCCGTCTTCCCCAGAGAGTGACCCACTCTGGGTGGAACTGAGGCACAAGTTCATCTCTGATGTAATAGGGTGAGCGAATCGAAAAATGAAAACCAGCAAACCCTTCAACTTGCAATCCTGCTCACTATTATGTGTGCGCAGCGAAGTTCGGGAAATGGTAAAGGGATTTGCCGACTCCAAGTCGAAATCGCCCACCGCTTCGTACGATGTAAGATGCTGTAGGAATAAGTGATTTGTGTTTGTGATGTGTGGTTGGTTGCCACAGATGTCCGTCAAGAAGCTGCATCAGATGATAAAGGAGGTCCCACAGTATCAGAAGGAGCTAAGCAAGGTAATGTTATTATACAATAGTGGAAAAAGGAAGAGATTTTGATTTTAACCGTCCGTTTCAGCTCGCCCGACACTTCAGCTTGGCCGAGACATGTGACAAGAAACTCAAAGCAGGTGCAGCAACAACACACACTCATGAACTTCATGTGACTGTCATGTGATCCAGGGATGTTTGATCTGTGCAAGGCGGAGCAGGACCTCGCCACTGGGGAGAGCGAAACAGGAGAGAAGATTGATAGTGCCATGAACCTCACCACACCCATTCTCTTTGACAGAAAGATCGGGTTAGAAGAAAACTTGTCTTTTTTCTACGAAGAATAGTCCAATGGTTTGCTAGAGTCGAACAGCCCTGAAAAAGGACTCTCCGAAATAACGGACACCTCTCTATAAACAGACCCTTTACACTTTAAGGTGTCTTCATTCAGAGGTCTCACTGTACTGCAGGGTCTATGAAAAGGTTCGCCTTATGATGCTGCAGCTTCTGTTCAGCGAAGGTAAGAACATTCTGCTGTGTTCAGCTAGAGAATACGGTTTTAGGCTGCATATATATTTATCCCCAGGGGAGGCCAAAGAGGGGTTCGCCAAACTGATCCAGAGAGTGGAGATTCCACCCAAAGAGAGGTATTCACTTTACTTAGGACAACTCTCTAATAAAGGACACTCTCTCTTCCAATGAACAGTTCTTGCATGAAATATAAGGACACGTCACTAATATGGAAATTTTACCCCATTGCTGTCTGAGTTATTTCCCTGTATTTAAGAAGACATTTAGAACAGAAAATAGTGGCAAAACACAATAATTAACCCTCGGCGCGCATGCGCAGCGAGGGTTACGGTAGTTGGGTTTGTCTGTCTGTCTGTCTGTGTGTGTGTGTGTGTGTGTCTGTCTGTTACTCGTCATCTCACTTCTCGAGTGTTCGTTCGTCTCACAAAGGATACCACCTACTGAACGGGCAATGAAGGTCAGAAAATATGTGGGGTTTTCTCTGAAACTGCTCCGTTGCAGAGCTAGAGCGCGAAAAAGCTAATATGCAAATAGGCAACGGACGGGACGGCTTACCACGGTCTGATCGATCCGCGTGCTCTGCGTACCTCAGAGGCACCAGAAGATGTAACGCAGGGCGTGTATCGCCTCTCGCATGCTATCTAGTAGTGTAGTTAGCCCGCGTCAGACTCTGCGCGAGCTGGGAAGAGACCACGAGTAACAGCTAAAACTAAACCCAGCCTATCAATTAGTGGTACGGCGCATGCGTTTACTTACGCGTGCGCGTCACAATGCGCCGAGGGTTTGCACTTCAGTGCTTTTCATTATGCTCATGAGTAGTATCTCTATAAGGTGCCTTCAATAAACCCACAGGAGCTCAATCCTGAACCTGGCCTGCCTTGGGCACCCCAGTGTTGAAGGACGTGAAGGCAGAGGGAACGGTATTGAGGAGCAGTCGCAGAGAGCTGAAGAGGAAGGAGAGGGACGAAGGAGAGAGATACGTCGTCTCTCGTTGGATACCCATCATTCAAGACATCATGGAGGTATATGCCTACAGTGTGCCCCTTTTCCGACAAGACTGAAGATTCTCTCTTGGTGTATATACTTGGTGTGTAGTTTGCCATAGAGGGGAGGCTGGATACGAGCTATTGTCCCGTGCTGTCACAGCATCCTGGCTTCTCGCCTCGTTCCTCCACCTCCACCCACCCCGCCCCAGTCGGAGTGAGGTATAATATACAGTGACACCTCTGAAGAAGGACTCTCTAAATGAGGGGCACCTCTCTATAAGGGACACTTGGTTCTGCCCCATACTATATACCTCCTAGTAAAGGATGCCTCTGAACAAAGGACACTTTCAATGTTCCCAGGTGTCCCTTTTCCACTGCAATGACTTTTCTCGTCCTCCCTTCTCTTTCTTTCTACCTCGCTTTCCTGCTCTCCCTGCCTTCCTAGTTCCCTCCCTCTATATACCTAAAATACACCTCTTTTCTCTCACAAACACACACTCACACACCCTCTCAGTGTCCGCAGTGACAGAGGTCGGTGGAATTGGGTCGGAGGGACAGACAGGAAGAGAGGAGCAACAGTTAGCTCCTCTCAGGTAAGCATTGGGCAGTTGCGCTGTGTTTCATAACGGAAATTGATACACTGTTGTTCTGATTAATGTTCTGACTGTCATAATCACACAGGAAGATGTCCCGAAGCCACGCCTCATCATATTTGTAGTGGGCGGAGTCACGTATTCCGAGATAAGAGCCGCCTACGAGGTCACTCGAAAGTTTCCAACACACGACATCGTGATCGGTAAATTGGCACCGGGTGACCTATGACCCCCATTGCTAATTATATTCATTATTACTGCAGGCTCCACCCACATAATTACTCCGGGCGATTTCATTGGTCACCTCAATGAGTTGGAATCGCCATACAAGGGGAAAATCTGAGCAAAATTTTAAACATTGAAAGTTTGAACATGAACACAATTTTTGCCTCTTTTTATATATACAGTACAAAAGACACATGAAATGATCGTATACAAAATGTAAAGCTATGCATTGTGTATATGCAATAGTACACATATATTATACCAATATTAAATTAGCTAATAATGTATTAACACTTGTCACTGTTATTACACACCCCGACAGCGACGCCGATCATAATGACTATCAGGATTCCGAGAGCTACGCCACCGACGATGAGACAAATTATCCACCGTAACTAGAGGGAGAGGGGTAAGTTACGGAGGAGAGAGGAAGAGACAAAGAGCAGCATCACTAAAAGCGCGTAATTGGGGAGTTAAAAAGGTCAGGGCTAGCGTCACGTAGTTGCTTTGTTTAGAGCTAGTCTGCAGCTTAAATCATTAGCTGTACATTGAAAACTGAAGAAACAGCTGAATAACGGACACCTTGGGGACACTGCACTCTTAACCCTTTGGACACCATGGGGACACTGCACTCTTAACCCTTTGGACGCCATGGGGACACTGCACTCTTAACCCTTTGGACGCCATGGGTACACTGCACTCTTAACCCTTTGGACGCCATGGGTACACTGCACTCTTAACCCTTTGGACGCCATGGGTACACTGCACTCTTAACCCTTTGGACGCCATGGGTACACTGCACTCTTAACCCTTTGGACGCCATGGGTACACTGCACTCTTAACCCTTTGGACGCCATGGGTACACTAGTTTATAGCCATAAATTCTTATGGACATATGGAGGCTCTGGGCATAATTATGCTCGTGGTTTGCTAAGGGTTAAGAGGCACATCACCTACTTGAGGTAAGAGAAGTGTCCCATAATTATTGGGGGAGCCCTTATCGGAGGTTCCACTGTATAAACTATTGCAGTGACGAAGAAGGTAGAAATGAAAATGGAAGAAGAGAAAGAGTTAAAGTAGAACTCTCTCGGGCATCGTGACTCAAAGTCCAGTGGACTACGTATACTGAGCTACTGTATATATACCAGAGACAAAATCTGATTACTCCCATATTCAGCCCAAATCCAACAGAGTGTAAGATGTGGGTGTATATACGTATATATACCCACTTCTACTACAACTACTGTATATATAAAGCTGATTACTCCCATATTCAGCCCAAATCCAACAGAGTGTAAGATGTGGGTATATATACGTATATACGTACACCTCACACATCACAACAGCTCGCAGAGACGAACCCTTCTTCCTGTTCGCTGGTATCTGACGGCCTGTCTCGTCTCCTGCTGGCCCTTGCGGACAAAGTCGGCCGCATGCTCCACGTTGTGCTCAATGACATCAATTAGTTCTCCCTAATTACAGGAGGGAGGGGCGGGGCGGGGCGAAAGACAGAGGGGGAGGAGGGTTAGAGAAAGGAAATCAGAAGGTAGATGAGAAGGGAAAGAGATGAAGAGAAATGGATTGTGTGTGTGTTTGTGTGAAAGAGGAGTGACAGAGCATCGGACCACCTCTAATCTGGACACCGGTGAGACAGAGAAAGGTGTCCTGCCCATTAGAAAGGTGAGACAGAGAAAGGTGTCCTGCATGCAAGTTGAGAAAGGTGTCCAGCTGATTAGAAAGGGGTATTGCATGCACTTTGATAAATAATTTGAGAAAGAAAAGGTGTCCTCATTAGTCCTAATTTCAAGGGAAAGAGCAGGTGTCCTTAGAGAGGTGTTCCACTGTGTACATGTAGTACTATTCCCCACCTGTTCCTCCACAAGGTTGGCCATATCCAAGAACATGTCGTACAGCTCCTACAGACACAACATACATACAAACAGAAACACACTGTATATATAATTATACTCCTTCACAGTGCAATGCACGTAGAAATAGCAGATGCTGTGTGCAGGGGGAGTTGGAAATGGGAGCGACTTGGAACCACAACGTGTGTGTATGGGAATGGGACTGACCCTGATGTTGGCCTCCAGTTGAATGATCTCCATGTGCCGAGCCTCGACCTCGTTCAGAGCCTGCCTCTTCTGAGCCGTGTCCACTAGGATCTGTGGAAACAACAACAGAATCATGGCACCGATTGTACCAACACAGATACCGCTTTGCTTTTTACAACCACACATCCTTTTACCTACATTCTTAACCCTTCTCCCCCCTCCCCCTTCCTCCCTCTCTTCTTTTCCTCCCCTCTTCTAAACCTATCTCCTCATCATTTCTCCCTTCTTCTGTTCTTCCCCTCCCTCCCC